>LRSR01002587.1:0-28016 GCA_001579985.1 Hypsibius dujardini
CTGTCTGTCTGCCTGTCTGTCTGTCTGTCTGTCTGTCTGTCTGTCTGCCTGCCTGTCTGTTTGTTTGTCTGCCTGCTTGTCTATCTGTCTGACTCATTGTCTGCCCGTCCATTGTATCTGCCGTCCTATCAGTTCGATCATTTGGTTTTTGTGGTACCCGCAAACTTAAATACTTATTCCCTTCCCTACTTGCAGATGGCGACTCGCGCAAACTCAGTGTTCATGATCGCCTCGGCACTCGACGATGAAGCGTTGAATCATCCTACCCTCTACTACTTCGCCCCTGATTGTTTCATTCATTGTTCTCTCTTTGCGAGCTTTTTTATGTAATTAATACGGGAACGTATGTTATTTTACTCCTTTCTGTCTTGCAAGTGTAAAATCCGCTTGGGTGCGTATTTTGAAAGGATGTGATCGGATTGGTACATCTTCAGTGTTCTTGTGAGCTGCCGGACCTCCAGCCACTGGCCACAGCCATGCATGTGGGCTGACCACGTAAGAGACTAATCTTGCTAACCACATGCCGTTGCATCCCACGACCAAAGCCCTCCTGGTGTATGTAGGGTGATTGCCATTATGTTGTCTCTCTCGCTAAGTTAAACGTTCCTCATCAGTCGTGGCAGTTGGTCCGCTCGAACGGTCCGTGACGATCGCGTGCGTGTTATTAAAAGTTTGCGGTGATTGCTACAGCGGCGCGCCGTGAGCAACTAATTGGGCCGCCCCGGTTACCTAGCTCCAGTTTGCGTACAGGTCTGATTATGAATGAATCAATTAGTTTTTTTCTGCGTTTATGATTTTGAATGACACGTGACACTACTCGGCCCGACACGTCATTCTGTTACTGTTCAGTACTAATACCACATGCATTAATTACAGGAATATTGATTGGGATGTCCGATCACGGCTTATCTTCTCACTCGACGTCTCACCCGATCAACAATCAATTGATAAAGTCGTGCGCAATCTGAAGAAATAAATTGGAACTTTAGTTGTGTAAAGTAATACAGTGTAACGTTAGTCTAGCACTGAATGGCCTCGTGTTCCCCGTTGCATGGTAATGCTGAAATAATCATATCGAACAGAGAGGGAGAACAGACGGAGGGAAAGAGTGTGACAAAAAAAGCAACGGAGACGGTTAGGGTCGGACGGATAGAAAGGCAGACGGAGGGGAAGGACGTAGGAATCTAGGCTGTGGGATTTGTCTGATTGATATGATTGTTTCGAAGTCGTTGACTATTGTACACGGTAGTGTAAGAGTACCGTAGTGTACGAGTACCGCGGTACTCGTACTACCATTATGCATGCTACATACAGTACTCATAGTGATGACAATCGATTTCTCCTCGAAAGCATTATTCTTGGCACTTCGCAGTGCAAGAAATTTTTCAGCTGCTTCCTCGCAACCCATTATTCTGGTGCGTCCAGTTTGTGAGTGATATACCCCGTCCTCTTCCAGGCCACTCGATCTGGGATTCAGCTGAAGGGAGCGGCTCACGCGAACATGGGACGGAGCAGGTCACGTAGCCCTCCTATTGTACCATCCTCAAAAAGTAGCAAATCGAAAAGGAGTGATAAAGACAAGGATGGCTCGAAGAAGCCTTCCGCTACCTCAGAAAGGGAAAAGAAGCGAGCTCGGTAAGTTGGATTAATCCTCATTCTCATCATCTTACCTCACATGTATGTCTCTTGTTTTGGATGTGTTTTCTTATCGCATATTTCACATGCATGTCTCTTGTTTTGGATGTTTTTGTTTCTAATATTACGCATCTGATTCACGGACGCAGATGATTGGGCGTTGATTGAATTGATTATTGAATTAACGCTTTCGGTTGATTGGTCACTTGGATGGTTGGTTGATTGGTCACTTGGATGATTGGTTGATTGGTCACTTGGATGGTTGGTTGATTGGTCACTTGGATGGTTGGTTGATTGGTCACTTGGATGGTTGGTTGATTGGTCACTTGGATCATTGGTTGATTGGTTGATTGGTCACTTGGATGATTGGTTGATGTCTGTGAGTGTGTTTGATGGATTGACTGATTTTTGTGTTTCAGTAAGAATTCATCCGCTAGCGATTCGGATTCGGCCACACCTCTTCAACGCTTCAAGAACCGACGTCGCCGATCCTCCTCGATATCCTCTTCCTCGGAGAGTTCCCCCGACCGGAAGGAATCCCGACGGAATAACAGCAGTCGTAACGACAGGCGCGCAACCGACCGAACCAGACCGACACGCGAAGCCAGTGATGCTAAAGACTTTCAAAAGTTAATGGATCTGGAAAAGCAAAGATGGCTGTAAGATAATTCAGTTGATTACTATTTGATTGTTGATTAGTACGGATGCCTTTGGGAACAGGAATAGAGTTGACTCAGTTAACTCATCAGCTGGGTCATGTCACTGATGGGTCAGAGCAAACTCAACAAAGTGTTCAGTTGGAACCCGTTGATAGTTTATTAGTTGGTACATATATAGCAAAAACCCTGCGCTAACCGAGTTAAGCCATTACACTCGTTCGTCGCATGGCTGGCTGTTGTACACAGTTTCGAGTTAAAGTGCTTAATTCGGTCAGCGCAAGGTTTTTGCCACGTGTGTGCTAGAAGTAAATGATACTTGCTAGTTCCTAGTTGTACAATGTATTTGTCGGCATATTTATTTTGATATTGAATAATTCGCCTGGTATTAGATACACATTTTTGAGATTCTCGATTTGACATTGACGACATCAGGGTAGTGTTGGCACGGTTCGGTTGCAACCGCGGTTGCAGTTGATTACTGTGGGTGGTTGATTGGTTGATTAGTTGATTGGTTGATTCAAAAAGTTTCTACGGGGTTGCAACCGAACCATGCCAACTCTAGGTCAGGACTAGACAAGTCCCACTCTTCTCTTTTCTCTAGGGCATCGCGTTATTAATGTTGCTGTCTGAATTTTCGCAGTCCGAACAAGTTCGACTCTCAAGTTCAGTCAGTCATTTATTTCATTTTCAATCCGTAAAGGAGCGCAATTCGCAATTCATCGGTTTAGTGCGCGAATTGAAATGACCACTAATTTTGCAGGAGGCAGAAGGAGCTCGAGACGAAAATACTCGAGGAGCATGCCATGAAGAGAACGGAGTCGAGGATAGCCGATCGCGTGGCGGAAGTGATGATTGTGGAGCGTATGAAGTTCCAGGAAGAATTAGCCCGGAAGTTGGAAGCCGCTCGTGCGGAGATGAAGGAAACCCTTCGGGAGGAGGTGCGCGACGAGTTCAAATGGGAGATTCAGCAGCTGCAGTTGCGCGAGGTATGACGAATCGATCTGCCGGTGTTGCGAAGGAGGTCTGACAGGAGGTTTCCCATGGAAGATTTGTCCATGCGGTGATTTTTCTAAATTTTTCGTTTGCACCGAAGAGAGCCACAGACAAGACATGCTCTCTAACCGGATTTTCGTACCACCACCACCGGGTTTGGTTTATCTACCATTTTAGCAGGCAGTTGTTTGTTTCTGTCGTGAGAAGTGCCTGTTTGTGTATGGGACAAAGTAAGCGAAGGAGGATTTGCGGTTGGATTATTATCACTCTCTCCTTGAGGTTTTGTATTTGTTTGCCTGAAGTGTCGATCGAATTGTCTTCCTGTTTGGTCTGCTGAAATAATATCTGGTCTGCTTTTAGGAAATCGAGAGGAACAAGCGGATCGAACTGGAGCGATTGACTGATACCAAAACCAAAAAGCTGGACGAAAACGAACATTTATTGGTGCGTTTTCCGCGTTTTATTCCATGGTGAAAGTGAAAGACTGACTGGAAATCTTCATCTTTTAGTTTCACCATGTTTCTCCACTGTCATTGCCTGTGTCTCTGTTTTAGCGCTTCTTGACCTTTTGTCCGTCCATTTTGACGATTTTTAATTTCAGGCGGAAGAGAGACTGAGGCTTCTGCGGGAAAAAGCGCAGCTTGAGGATGAACGCCGCGCTCTGAAGAAGGAAATTGAGGAGTGGAATAAGAGCGAGCAACGAGTGATCCTAAACAAGGGCGCTGTCGCGAGGCCTCGTCTGTCATTTGCCCTGAAACCGTCTTGAGTCACTACAGCTGTAACACATTTTGCTCGGACGAGTAGTCGAATACTGGTAGGGTTCATTTTTTTGTTTCTGCCGTTCTTGGTTTAGTCGCTTTTTTTCTCGATAGTGGACTCTTGATTCCCTATCGTCCGTTTTCACTTCCGTTCACTGCACGTTGTACAGTTCTAAAAACAGCTAAAGCTTCTAATTATTTGTGCAACGACGAGTCCTCGCTTTCTTGCCCACAATTCTACATGGAGGCCCATGTTGCTCAGAGTTAGAAGTCATCGCGTCTGAGAAATTTTCCAAGATATACAAAAGGTAGTTTGGTCAAGCGGTTGATTAATTGATTGAATGATCTGAAACACGAAAACCGAATGGACCCCCAACAACGCCTACTTCGGGATCATGCTGTTGCGGACACTCTTGAACATGTCAAAGTACTGCAGCACGGTATCGAGATGCGACACTGGAATGGCTCCAGCGGCGATCCGTGAGCTGAGAAACGGCGGCGGCGCGTCAATCGGCGTCGGCAGGATGGTATTGACAAACTCCTTCATCAGCTCGACCGCCGTGATGAGGACCGGACAGGAGCGCAACTCTGTCTCCAAAACGATGCCCCGTACACTGCCCATGATCGTCAGCACTCCGGGACGCACCGTAAAATCATGGAAGAGATAGCTCGTTCCCTTCACCTCCACGTTGGTAGACTTCTTAGCCGAGTAGGCTTTCGAGAGTTTCCCCAGGAAGCCCATGAAGGACCGCTCCGCCACAATGCTCAGCCCGAGTGGGTCCTTGTCCGGCACTAAGAAGCACGATGCTGGCCGGTCTGAGTCGAGGATTACATGAAAGATTTTCGGTGGGCCCGGCAGGTTGAACACTGGGAAGTACGTCTCGCATTCCACGGTGTAGGGCTGATCTTTCTCGAAGCCCATCGCGAGCAGCTGCTTGCCAAGATCCTCCAAGGCTTGGTTGTGTGTTTTGCCTTCCGGTGTAGGGTAGACGAGCACCCAAGTGATGCCCATAGCTGTGGCGAAATCCAAATAGGATAGATTGACTAAAGTCGAAAACGAAACAAGGGTAGGAAAATGACAATCAATGAATCATATGCACAGTTGTGTTGGAAGAAATCAAGGGTAGGAAAATGACAATCAATGAATCAAATGCACAGTTGTGTTGGAAGAAATCAAGGGTAGGAAAATGACAATCAATGAATCAAATGCACAGTTGTGTTGGAATAAATCTTACCTTAAACCCAGCTGTCACTGAATCAGTCAATCAGTCAATCCACTGGAAGTACCGTGATAGTTTGATTGATTAGTTAAATCGAGGAGAACGTGAGTGGCTTGTTTTCCGCCATCCGCGGACCATAAAGGTATTTATTTTTCAATTTTTAAACGGGAAATGATAGACAGGGTCGTACCTTTTTAACCATTAATATTTCGATGAAAACTATTAAAAGAGATGTGCAGCGAAAACAATTCTCAAACACAAGCGTTCCTTCGCGCATTTTCATTTCCAGTTCCAATTTAGCCAAAGCAATTCCAGCTCCAGTTCAGTGTAATTTCCAATTTCAGGTCAAGTGTCAGTTCCAATTCGACGCTGTCATTTTCCATGAATTCGGAATACCTTTCACAATTTTAGACTTTATTTTCTACGAATTAATTTGCAGCGAAGTGTCTTCTCTCCTTGGCATCTCTGTTCAAAGTAGCATTAAGCTTCGAAACTCTAGACTTCATTCGTCAAGAACTTATTTAAAGCTTAAATGGCGAGTGTGCGAATTCCGTCGGTGCCATTAGTTGTGCGGGTTAAGCGATCGGCGGAGGAAGAGCCCCTAGACGTTATCCGGCTGTGCCCACCCCGATCAAAAGTTGCCCGCGGAGAAAAGGGTGCTTTCAGTCTGCAGGATCTGGAGTTCAAACATGCGGGAACGATTCTCAATAAGGTACGGGAATGTCTTGGAGCTTTCTTACGCATCCCGGTAGTTGATTGGTTGATTGAATGAGAGCTGGAGTCATCGCTCTGTTTCTCTTTAGACGCTATATTGTGTTGATTGATTGTTGATGTGCTGTCTCAGATGATGGCTAGATTGATTGCTTGATTGATTATTTTTCTGGTTACAGGATGAATTACCTGCGCGCACTGCTGAGCTCATCGACGGTGGGAGGACTACCTCCAGTGGCCCGACAACCCCGCCGGTAGCTGAATCAAAGACTGATGGGTCTCCACCACTTCCAGTTGCTGCCGCAGGAAACAATGCAGATGCGCCGGGCGTTTTGAGAAGAAATCAGCGAATGTACGTGATCGCGAAAGCCTTCCGTCCGGTCTCCACCACCGATTTGGACGACTTTCTCGACCCGTGGGCGCGATTTTACGCGGACGATCGAGTGCCGAATGCGGTGATCAAACGCAAATTGGAAGAAGAAGGCTCATCGGTTCCTGCTCCGTCGGCCGGTGTCGCTAGCCAGAATTTCGTGCTGTGTGACTTGGAGACTTACAATGAATCCTCGCAGGTGATTATTTTTTTTTAATGGTTTACTTCCCAATGCAGTAGGGACACAAATTCTGTGATGAGAATTAGCCAAATCGGAATGTCAAACTGAAGAGACGAACTTTGGCGGGAAGCGAAACTGCTGAGAATTTATGTGGATGAAATGGACGTGAAAACGCTCATTTGATTGGCTGATTGACTTTCTCGATTTAGCAAGATTTTCGTTCTTATCGTGTGTTCTGGTGTGGTTTTCAGGAACGACAGCCCAAAAAGAGCCGGCGAAATCTGCCGGTCAAGTGCGCATCTGGAATAAAGTGCAATGACGAGGAAATGGTCGCGGTTGTGCAGGCACAGCCGGAGTTCGTCTATGATATCTATACCTTCAGCCCGCCTACCGAGTACGTGCACCTTTGGCCAGAAAAATCGGGACGCTCGATTTTTCAAGAGGCAATTTGTTACCACAAGGCTGCAGGCTATACAAAAAAGTGCTTTGATTGGAGGCGGAAATAGTTGGCCGCAAGACCACTTGTGCAATCTGCTGCACACTGCACACAGTACATGAAATGCTGCACACTGCACACAGTACATGAAATACTGCCCACAGTACATGAAATGCTGCACACTGCACACAGTACATGAAATGCTGCACACTGCACACAGTACATGAAATGCTGCACACTGCACACAGTACATGAAATGATGCACCCTGCACACTGCACACTGCACACTTTTGTATAGTCTGCAGCCTTGTGGTAACAAATTGCCTCTTGACAAATCGAGCGTCCCTACCTCCATCACTTCGTCTTAAACAACTTTTCTCCAACCAAATTAAAGTTAACTGTATCACTTAATCAATGTGTGTGCGTTGCAGGCAGTCAGGTACAGCGGCTGCTGGACTGTATGACCAAGTGTACGACAGTATGACCGATTTGGACTACATCTTGGGCACCAACGCGGACAACGATTTCTTCAACGAAATTGAAATCGACAGCGAGGGACGCACTGCTCCGGATACGGATGAGGATGACAGCAACGATGAAGATAACTGGCGAAACGACTATCCGGACGAAGAAGAGAGCGAGAAGTGTACGTCCGTTGTGTGTACAGTGAACGGAAAAACCCTTGTACGGATGGCGAGTCTGTATCGGTGATTTTTTGCTGACCAGAAATTATCATCAGTTGGGTTTAAGTAATTTATTGCTTTTAATTAGAGTATGTTGTTAAAATATCCCATTTTTATTTTCATTACTTAACGCCACTTATATGTATTTATGCAACACTGCTCGCAGAAGCTCTGGTCCGCGAAGGTCTGAACCTTCACGGACCAGAGTGGTCTGAACCTTCACGAACCAGAGGGGTCTGAACCTTCACGGACCAGAGAGGTCTGAACCTTCACGGACCAGAGAGGTCTGAACATGCAGGGACCAGAGGTCTGAACATGCTGGGACCAGATGTCTGAACATGCTGGGACCAGATGTCTGAACATGCAGGGACCAGATGTCTGAACATGCTGGGACCAGATGTCTGAACCTTTGGTTGTTTTTGCTCGCAGCGGATACCAGCGGCAGTGGGAAAGACGGCTCATCGGACGAGGAGCAACTCGACTCTTACACCGAGGGAATGTTTGGAATGGATCATTCTTACGCATCTCGCCGTGCGTATCGCACCAAGAAGACAATAGACTCCGATGAAGAATCCGAAGATGGCGATCAAGACGAGGAGTAACTTTTTTCGGGTATTTTGTTTTGAAACTGATGATTAGAAGGCCCTTTTTTCTAGTTTTTTTTTATTTTCAGTCTTGGATGGTATTAAATCCTACTTGAAAATTTTATCGATAGATTTCAGTCACCACGGTGACCATTGTGCCCGCCCTTTTCACTTTTGCAACTTTTAACTGTCTGTTAAAACGTGAACAAGTGCAGACGTCCTCTCGCATCGACGCTTCCAACTCTTTCCTTCACGATGTTTGAGGAAGCCGTAACGGGCGTCACGAAATATCTCGTGGATGTCCTGAGCCAGGCGTGAGCCCTTCCCTTTGTTAAACCCGTTCTCAATTTCGTCTCCACATACCCTTGGTACTTTGTCAGCCTCCTCAGGGTGTCCCATCTCCGGACTCTTCTTCTTCTTCCAGCTGATTAACTCCACCAACGCCAACCGGGTGCACCAACTGCGGCAGCTCGAGTCCTTCACCATCTACGATGTCCTCTCGCGTGGTTCTTTCGATATCTACGAGAAACGGCAGGCGGAACTGCCCGTGTCCATCGGAACGGAGGCGGATAAACGCGCAGATCAAACTGCTCCGATTGATCAGGGTGTTTGGGTCTTGTCTTTGAGGACACGGACATCCGGGTGTTGACTCGGAGTCTAGAGTTTGTTGGGCCGGAGCCGAACCAGGCGCTGGCCAAGGCGGGCGACCTGGATGACTGCATCTACATCCTGCAAGAGGGCCGGTTGATGGTGTCGTGTGCGCCGGAATCAGTACTTGAAATTTTTCGGCTGTAAGAGTTTTGAGGGTCTCATTTGGCTTTCGTATAGTGGTGGATAACTTGATGCTTTTAATTTTACAAGTCTTTTTCGGACTTTCTTGCAGAAAACATCATTACCAACTCCCGTTTGGTTTGTGGAGAAGGGCGAGTGCGTGTGTTGCATTCTGAGTGTCATGAAGTCATTTGTGTTAAGGTCCCTAGACCTATAAACAAAACTTTTTGTGGTACTTTACTGCATGAAATTTCGCTCTCATTGTACGTCTCGTTGTTATCTCCCTGCCTCTCGCAGGAATTTCTATTTGCGTGACTGCTTGTCTGCCGGTCTGTCTGTTTTTATGTCTCCCCCTGTCTGTCTGTCTTTCTGTCTGCCTATCTTCTTCATTGTCTGTTCTGTTTTCTACGTGCCTTTTTGTGGCTCCGTGCTCTTTGTGTATGCAATGTTCCTTGTAAATACCACCTGTCCATCTCTACCGCATCGAGCCGTGCTATGGGGATGTTTATGTTACAGTCGAGACAGAAATACCTTATACTAGTACTGTATGCTCTAGTAATGTATGCTGTATTTGTTCGTTTAAGGGGCGGTTCAACCCTGCGATTGTCATCCAGCATCATTGCTGCTGAGTCATGGGTAATCGCAAAGTTTCCAGTCTCGGCATTAGTGGAAGCAGTTTCCAAGGACTCTCAACGTCTGCTGCGTGTGATGCAACTCATAATGATGTGGATCTACCGGATCTTGTTTATTATTCTCTTCAGCTTCCTCATATAGAATTGGGAGAGTTTTACAACAGGAAGAAAAACAGGCAGCTCGGAAATTCAGCAGGAAAGGAAGATTAAAACATTTCATGGAGCGAAGGAGCCGCTGCGACCAGGGTCGGTGGCGGTACTTCGAGACGGCCCAGAGGTGAAATTTTTGTCGCTCGATTCAAACTTAGAGCCGCGCTCCAAGACATGGCCACATTGTTTCGGCTGGACAATGTAAGTTGAGCAAGACAGCCGCATTCAGGCCTGACTGAGTGTACAGAAAGCCATGAATGGTGACCAAGCGATAGACAGATGATGTGACAGCCGGGTGGACAGATGGGCAGACAGACAGGCAAACCGACAAACCGACAGACAGTCAAACAGACAGACAGACAGACAGCCAAGAAATCTAGACAGACAGACAGCCAAGAAAGCTAGACAGCCAGACAAGTAGACAGACAGACAGCCAAGAAAGCTAGACAGCCAGACAAGTAGACAGACAGACAGACAGACAGACAGACAGATTTAAATATAACTGGCATTTCACAGTCCTTTTTAGTCTTCAGTCCTGCAGAAAAAGCTGAAATACTTGCGCGTTCCAACATCCACCCTCATCGTCTAGGCTAATGAACCGGATACATCTTTGCTGTACGCCGCGAATGGCTGCTTGGAAGCATAGACGAAAAAACCAGACGACGACGTGGATGAAGTGATGATTGAGCTTTTCCAGGTGAACAAGGGTAAAATGCTGGGTGGACTGACGATCCTAAGCGGGAACCCATGCTATTTCAGATCTTTTTCTGAACAAAGGTCTTGACTAAAGTGATTGCCATTTACTGGTAAGTTTAAAGTAGCTTGAAATATCTGGGAGCTTGTCGACGGTTCTGAGCATTGCATTCTTTAGCGCAGATTTCCACGAGATCCTACCACAGAAACCGAGCATGATCTACAGTATTGCCAGTCGGAGATTACACGACTGTCCTCGTTTATCCGTCAAATCGACTCCGCACTGAACTGGATGCATATTAGTGCTGGGCAAGTTCTTTACCGTTTAGGTGAGTCTGCATACACTCTATCTCTATTTGTCTGTCTTTCCTTTTGTCTGTCTTCCTGTTTGTCTGTGTCTATCTGCCTGCCTGTTTACCTGTTTCTATCTGTCTGAGTGTACGTTTGTTAGTCTGTCTGTTTGCTTGTCGCTCTTCCTGCGTATGTTTATCTATCTGCCTGCCTGTTTACCTGTTTGCGGGCCGGTTGTCTAACCGTGTCTGGCTATTGTCAATCCGTTTATACCCTGTGTTAACGATTAGTGGGCACCCTCTCTCGTACAGATGAAGATGAGTTTTATGTGGAAACTAATTTGATTACTGTCAGTTTGTAGGTGACGAACCCCAGTGTCTCTTCATCGTTCTTGCCGGTCGACCGTAAAAATTCTTGGTCGCGGAATAGTCAGTAATATTTACAAGGCCGGGAAAAACATGCTGGTGGAGGGCATACTTCGCAGTTCAGCCCAACCGGAATCCCTGACCACCATTGCAATTGTCGCTTGCGATAATGCCTCTCTCACGGCTACATTTTCAATGGAGTTGGAAGCGGCCTTCAACAACATTTGCCGGACAATTCGAATTATCAGCGATGGTGTCAAACGGAATATAGACAAGCGGGTGTTGCAGCCGGTGAGAGTGTCTACGTGTCGGTCTGTCTATCTGTACCTGTCTGTCTGTGTGTTAGTCTGTCTATCTATCTGTCGGTCTGTCTGTCCCGCCAGCCGGGATGAGTACGAGATAATCGGCGGTATGATGACTATCGGTCAGTCTGTCCATTGATATATCTATTTATATATCTTTTTTCGGTCTGCCTGTCTGGCTATCTGGATGGCTGGTTGACTGTCTGTCTGTCTGGCTATCTGGATGGCTGGTTGACTGTCTGTCTGTCTGGCTATCTGGATGGCTGGTTGACTGTAGGTGGTTTATCGGTAGGTGCTTGTCTACACGTGTAGTTGCCTGCACATGCCTACCTGTCTCTGGCTGTTTGCATTCTTAATTGTTTTTCATTATCTGTGATCTTCGCTGTTTTTGTAGTCGTCCCGATCGGTTGTTCATACCGCAAAAAAAGTCCCTGTCGCGATCCTCGTCCCGAGTGGCCTCTGTCCTGTCCACCGGTGGACTGCAGCGCTCCGCTGATAATAACTCGGATTTCTCAGGACTTGCCCGAATCTTGACCGGCACTTCGGTTGGACTGATCCGGCGGACATTCCGATGGACATTATCAGCGGCGTCAGTATGGGAGCATTTGTGTCAGCGCTCTACGCTCATTATCGTGAAGTGAAGGAAATTCGAAGAAGATGAAAACTCTGGGCGGACAGTATGGGAAATATGTGGAATCTGGTGCGGGAGATCATCTTATCCGTATATGGCGCTGTTCAGCGGGAGGCTCTTCAATGCCAGCATGAAAGCGGCCTTCGGTGAGACGGATATTGAGCAGTTGTGGATACCGTACTGCACCGCTACCACAGGTAGAGGAAGCAACATCTGTGTGGTTTTGAGTGCCTGTCTTCTTTTAGTAGTTGTCGTGATATATTTCAGATTTGACGAGTGTGAATATGAGGGTGCATATTCGTGGAACTTTATGGTGAGCGCTTAAACTTATCCATTATCATTCATAATTATAGATCACAGATATTGGGTATTATTTCGGCCTTCAAATCCTCTTCCCGGATGGAGTACTGCGCAGCATCATGGCGGAAATTGAAAGGCAGCTCTTGACAACGCGCTTCGCTTTATATATCGCTCTTCGACGGCCTCAGCCAGTTCACGGGCAGTACCTCGCAGATTTGTACGAATTTTTTCCACGCCTAGCCCGTCTTTAGCTGTCTATCTGTTTCTCTGCCTGTCTGTCCGCCTACGTGTCTCTGTGTCTGTCTGACTATGTGTCTGGATGTTCGGCTGCCTGTCAGTCTGTTCAACTGTGTCTGTCTATCTATCAGCGTGAAAACCTGTCTGTCTGTCTGTCTGTCTATCTGTTTCTCTGTTTGTCTGCCTATCTGTTTGTCTGCCTGTCTGTCCGCCTGCGTGTCTCCGTGCCTGCCTGCCTATGTGTCTGGATGTTCGTCTGCCTGTCAGTCTGTTCAACTGTGTCTGTCTTATCTATCTATCAGCATGAAGACCTGTCTGTCTGTCCGTCTGTCTATCTGTTTGTCTGTTTGTTTGTCTGTCTGCCTGCCTGTATGTTTTGTTTGTCTGTCTGTCTGTCCGCATCTCTATTTGTCTAGGTTTCCAAATACAAGGTATTCGTAATGTCTTTTAGAGCATCTCACGTACTGGTGTTTCGACCAGTGGGGGAAAACGAGCAGGATGAGTGACCATCGCGTCAAGCTCTCATTCCCATTAGGACGTGACAAAGCCCCCTTATTGTCAGCGTACCTCCGGGGACCGTTCGAAGACACCCTCGACGTCCAGGGAGCCCAATTGCTCGTATGAATTACCGCGTTCTGGTGGGACAGCGCAATTTTTGACGGAACCATCGCTGGATGCGACGGGAGTCAGACCAAACTCCGACCAGCATCACGCTCAAAGCTAAGGATCGACAGGGGTCACACTTCCAGTTAGTTTGCAAGTGTGCTTTTTCCCTCCTTCAGACTATCTCGTGTTTTTTTCTTCATCTGAATCGATTGGTTAGATTTGTTGTGTGTTGACGATCTCGTTTGCCATGTGCAATTCACGCCTGGTTTGCTTGACTGATTTTGTTGCTCGATGCTTATTTACTCTCTTGGGTCGATATACTCTGTACGCCCCGGCATGGTCCCATTTCTTCCTTCCTTGCTGATCCGATCGGTTCGCCGGTCACGCCCTCTCCCATTGTTGGGACTCGCGGGGAGGCGGCTGCGTTGTGTGAGGGAGAATGAACTAATTTGCAGTTTGTGCCCGCCGGCCAGACGATGCGCTCCCTTCTTCCCTCCCCTCCCTAAGAAACAGATTACAGAGTTCAGCTTCTGTGGAGTCACATTTTCGCTGCAAAATTCATCGTTTTTCACGATTGCTCGACGCCTTTCAAGTCCCCGACGGGTCCTCGCCTCGTGGGAATGCCCGTTGGCAGTGATCGCAGTATTATGAGAGGGTGAATTAAAGGGAAAGTGTGATATGATCGGTTCATGGGCCACTCACTGTAAAGCGAGAAGATTGGGTTAACATTGGCCCTTTCGCCTTAAATATATGTACACACCTGGCAAAAACCTTGCGCTAACCGAGTCAAGCCATTATACTCGTGTACGCATAGCTGTTGTGCAGCCACGAGTTAAAATGCTTGATGCGGTTAGCGCAAGATTTTTGTCACACGTGTGTATACACATATTTACACACGTGGCAAAAACCCTGCGCTAACCGAGTCAAGCCATTACACTCGTTTACGCATAGCTGTTGTGCAGCCCGAGTTAAAATGCTTGATTCGGTTAGTGCAAGATTTTTGCCAGCTGTGTATATTTACACACGTGGCAAAACCCTTGCGCTAACCGAGTTAAGCCATTACACTCGTTACATGGCTGTTGTACACAATTGTCGAGTTAAAGTGCTCGATTCGGTCAGTGCAAGATGAGTACAATGTCCCACTCCATAAATTTGGGTGGCAGGGTCCTCAACATTTTATTCTGTGTTCGCCGTCGTTAGCAGCGAATAGTTCTTTTCATGGAATGGTGAAAACGTTATTAATATTTTTGGTATGAGTTTTTTAGTCGTCTGGTTTGATAGCGAGCTCGTTTTAAGGTACTCATAAAATTTCATACCCGCGCAGAGGCGCACCGAACTTCGCATGAGGGTTCTAGTTACGCTAAGAAACTCTTCATCCTGCTGGGAAAACTAAAATATTGCGTTCCCATAAAAATCCAAAATGCGATGCTGTCTTTCTAAGAAATTTAACTTAAAATAAAATAAAATAAATAAAATTCAACTTAATATAATAAATTAACTATATATAATAAATTAAATTATAATAACTTAAGTTAACTGAAATAGTTTAATATCCAGTACCGAACCTTTAAGTTTTAAATCTCTTGGTGAATTAAATCTAAACATTCCAGACCCTCAAATCACATTTTCAAATTTTAAATGTAAAAACATTTTTAATTAATTCAAATGTTGACAACAAACATACAGCGATGCTCAACAGCAAAATGTTCCATTTACCGAAAATCTCAACCGGTTGGAACAGACAAAACTTTCGCTCACCTTGTTGACCGAATATGGAATTATCTCCTTTTGCCGCCGAAAACTGCGGATTCCTTTGAGAATAACTTGGAGTCAGTACAGTGGAACCAACTTTCCTGCGTGAAAGAGTATTTGCCTGAATGCTGTTTGTCTTCTTTTTGTCTAAATATACAGTGCGCAGGAGTATGAGGCAAAGTGTGTATTTCGGCTCATCCTCCACTTGGTCGATAAATCGGCTCACTCATTGATTTCTCTTTGATGGCACTTGCTTGATTGTCTCATTCGCTGCACTGTATCCTATATACTATAGCACTTCTGGAAATCAAACAATCAAGCAGCTGCCATGGAAGAGAAACCGATGAGTGAGCCGATTTATCGAGCAAGTAGAGGGTGAACCGAAATACGGACTTTGCCTCATATTGGTTTTTATTTTCTCATTTTCGCCCGTCCCATTTGTCGCTGCTTCGAGCGAAGACTTATCTCCGGTGCAATGCGACGTTAATCAATTAAACCAACCAACCAATCAAGGCGCACATTGAGTGGACATTGGATAACAGCAAAGGTCGATCCAACATTTTACGTCACTGATATAACAGCCTTTTTTTCTTCAATTACCTCTGGTATATAGTGACAAATTATGTCTGTCTCATCGGAAAGGCAGCCCGATATGTTTCCGTTAGTGGTCCGAGGTCCACGCAAACACGACACAACTTATCGGCTGACGTAGATGCAGTGTCGTGTCATGTCGTGGCGCCCATTGCGGAGGAAATCGCGCACACCAGTCATCCGTCTCTCTTCCTCTCTTCCTCTCGTTCTCTCTTTCCGGCAAAAAAGAGCACGTTAACAGGAGCAGCAGTGGGTTATACTCATTTTCGGTCAACACAAACGCCAGCAGCAGTGAGGAACCGATGACAGATGACCGTTGCGTGCGCCGAGAAAGGGAAAGCCCCGATGTGTGTGCGTGCCTGATTTTATTGTCTGTCTTGTCTGGAATGGGCGCCCCGGCCGCAGAATGCCGCTCTTAACTTGGCCAATGCGTGTGAAGGTCTCCCTAATCACGTACAGACTGGACTGAACGACTGGGGCTCCCACACACACAAAAAACGGGAATCCGACTCTCTTTATAAAACGGATGTAAAGTTCCCCTTCTTAGCCCGATCAGCAATCCGTTCTTAGTCCGATCCGTCACCGCAGGCGTACCCACACTCGCTATGTACTGTACTGCCGCGATTAAAACGGTCAGTTTAGCCACGCCTCCGTCACACGCGCCTGTGTTGAGTGAGCTCACACAGGCGCCTGTGTCTTGAGTGAGAGCTCACACACTCACACGCGCGCCTGTGTCTTGAGTGAGCCCACACACTCACACACTCACACACTCACAGGCGCCTGTGTCTTGAGTGAGAGCTCACACACTCACACACTCACATGCGCCTGTGTCTTGAGTGAGCCCACACACTCACACACTCACACACTCACACACGCGCCTGTGTCTTGAGTGAGAGCTCACACACTCACACACTCACACACAGGTCGAATGCGCTGCCCGGGTGTAAAAACTGACCGCTTTAATCGCGGCAGTACAGTATAGTGTACATCGACTGTTGGAGTAGATTTTTTACAGCCTTGTACCGTGCAGACAGCCGCGCGGCGACAGTGAAACTTACGATTCAGTGGTATATTTATTGGTCGGGGAGACGAGCGGGATGAATGTTTCCAGTCGAGTTTCCCCGCGAGCTCGCAAAGTCAAGTTGGCATCCTTGTCGATTTGATGAGAAACTTACTGGCTTAATCATGGGCTGTTTAGCCGCGGGAGGACGAGCGCCGCTTATTTAAATGAACCGCCTGGGCTCCTGTCAAGTGATCGGTTCCTCCGATTAATATTCGTATAAGCTCCGAAACTTTATCTATTTAGGGCGTCCGTTGGGTTGGCTCTGCGATCCCTGCGCACTGTGTGTGTGAGAACTCATAATGTTATTCCTACTTGCTGGTTATCCGCCGGCGCGGTTGCTTCTTTAATTCGGCACGCTGTTTATGCTCGCCGAAGAAAGTTTGCCTAGTTCGGGTTTATTTGTTTGGCACACAGTTTGTGTGGATATTTCCCCGAGGTATCGTATTGAATGATCCATTGTATGGTACAGACTGCAGATCTGGCTTGTCTATCCTTCCTGCGAAAATAAGTGTGTTCGACCGCATCATCTTCAGCTGATTCTGGACCCAACGAGCTCTGCGAAATATAATCCGGACGAATGATTGTCAAGTCAAGGTAAGGCCGACGCATTCACCTTTTCTCGTGTACCTATGCTGCTTTTCAGCGCGCACAGTTCATCTGCGGAATTTCCCGCTGATTTTCAATTTGAGAAACTAGCAATACAGAGTAATTAATGTTGGTCTATTGGTCAGTTGGTCAGTTGGTCTATTGGTCTATTGGTCAGTTGGTCTATTGGTCTATTAGTCTATTGGTCAGTTGGAAGTCTATTGGTCTTGGTCAATTGACCAAATATGTTTAGCACATACCGCATCGCCTCTTTATCTCCTACAAAGATTTGCCTGAATCAATTGCAAATGAAATTCTGGCTGGGCAAGCGTCAAGACAAGTGTCTTCAATGCTTACTATACGAGAATTGCTAGGGATTAGCATTCGGCCAGAAGAGTGAGTGACGAGAGGAATATAGACTAGACTTTCCGTGCAGATTGTCTCACATGAAACACCTGTACAGTGAATCTATTTGTACACACGTGGCAAAAATCTTGCGCTAACCGAGTTAGGCCACTACACTCGTTTCTTGGCTGTTTTACACAGGCCCGAGTTGAAGGGCTTGATTCGGTCAGCGCAAGGTTTTTGCCACGTTTGTCGCGCTTTTTGGGAATTTTTTTTTCGTAAACGACCATTCTCTGTCTGCAGGTCCTGCGAAACGCTGGACATGTCCGAGGAACTTGAGAGCGTCTCGAGACAAATGACGGTCGTTGTGTTGGGTAGTCCTTCCTGTGGTAAGCAATGATTCTGCACTTACAATTGTTAGTAGCCAGTACTTTGCGTGCATGATTTTTCCTGTCCATCCCAAAAGCAAATGGTTACAGAAAAGTTATGACCAGTTCGCTTTTGTAATCAGTCCAGCATGATAGCACTCCGCAGCTTTCGCTGAAATTTACACCAGCCTGATTTATACCTGACGGGCTAAGAAGTTAGTATATACACACTTTTCGACAGGGAAAACGCAAATCATTCGCCAGTTCACTGAGTGCAGCTACAGCGAAATCTATCATCCCACGAAGCACCGAAAAACCTACTACACATCGGTGGGACTCAACGAACGTGTCTACCAATTGGCCATCCTCGATTTGCCGGCCACGCGACGCGTCGCCAAAGCCGCGCTCGTTCAGGATTGGGAAGCTCTTAAGGTGACTGTCTGTCTGTTCTGTCTGTGTCTCCGTGTTTGTGTCTGTGTGTCTGTCTATGTGTCTGTGTGTGTCTGTGTGTTTGTTTGACTATGTGCCTGTGTGCATGTGTGTCTGTATGTCTGTCTGTCTGTCTGTGTGTCTGTTTGTGTGTCTAGCTATCTGTCGGTCTGGCTGCTGACTAGGTATCTGTCCGATGGTCTATCTGTCTTTCTTTCGTGCTGCCTGTCCGCCTACCTCGATCTTTGTCTGTTAACTTGTCTGTCTCCTCAAGGACTCGGATCCCATCGATGCGTATATCCTGGTTTTTGACCTAACCTCGGAGGATTCTTTCGGCCACATCCGGCGACTCCGCGACCAACTGGAAAGCATTCAAACCGCCCACAACGGAGGTGTGGGCAACGGGTCCAACGGAAGCGGCAGTAACGGTGGAGGCGGCGCCGGAGCCAACGGAATACCCTTGGTGGTCATGGGCAATAAGTACGACGTGCTATTTGCGACGCGAGGTCATCTGTCGAGGAGGTATTTGGATATCGTCAATATCATCCGGAAGCAGTGGAAGTGGCATTACGTGGAGGCCTCTGCCAAGCATAACTGGCAGATTCAGCTGGCATTTAAAACGCTGACCAAGCTGATTGACGCGCAATACTGCGGGAATCGAGTACCGGGCGGCTTTGGGAGTACCTCAGAGAGGTTACTCCCAGGCGTACTACGAAGAAGTCGGTGTATTGTCTGCTAGAAAAATTAGACATTTTTTTCGTCGAATTTCGAACCTACTTTCGGATGCTTGTGACCAAGGCGATAGGACGATTTAATTGATTAAATTTTATTGGACGAGATTTGCAAACTTTTTTCTCTCGCTAAACCTTTATCTTTTAGTGGTTGAGCTTATTCGAGTACTCAAAACGGAAGCCTGTCAGACTGCCCGCGAGCCGTTCTTCCCCCCCCCCCACGGCAATCCCGGCATCTATTTGGGCGTTGAGAGTTCCGGTGAGAAGTATTTTTTCCAGTTTCCCATTTCGCCTTCACTCAGCATGGAATGCAATAAATAAACATGAGAGTTCACAAGTGCTTTTCATTTACAGTAGGCGTCAGAATTTAATCTAACGGAGGGTCCCGAAAGTGGGCAAAAGGCGCGGGGCAGGGGTTATACTTGAACAATCAACCAATCAACCAGCGGAGCACCGGAGCAATCGGAACGGAGTTGATTGGTTGATTGTTCAAGTATGACCCTTGCCCCGCCCCTTTTGCCCACTTCCGGGACCCTCCATCAGAATGAATTCCCGAGTTCCGCTGGTTGATTGTTCTGTTACCTGCTCCCATAAAAGAGCTGGTGTCCCTGATTGTTACTGTAAACACTCCAATTTTTGGAGAAATGTTTCGTTTCACGGGTTTTCAAACATTTCGTTGCTCGTGTTACCTTTTTATGGAGATGTAAAACTAAAAGTAAACTTTTGTGTGTGTTGACATTGGAAGCTTTTATTGGGCCACACATTCACTGGGATCAATTCACTGGGACGATTTGTGATATGGTTCCTCTCTAAATTCAATTTGGAATCGAGAAGCATCAGCAGAATCTTTCTCGAATGTCAGGGGGCGGAGCTATGAGCTCATTCTGGAATGTCAGGGGGCGGAGCTGTGGGCTCATTCTCGAATGTCAGGGGCGGAGCTATGGGCTCATTCTCGAATGTCAGGGGGCGGAGCTATGGGCTCATTCTGGAATGTCAGGGGGCGGAGCTATGAGCTCATTCTCGAATGTCAGTCGGTTCAAGTTTCCTGTATGAGCTGAAACTGACCGTTAGCTCCACCCCTGGCATCTGAAAAATATTGTGAAAATTAGGAAAAATGGAATTGTCCAGTAAAACAATGTAAAAAAGTTCACATCGTTTATAGGAATTAAACTTCCCATGCTGCGCAAGTTTTGATTTGACATAAATGCTGCGCACGACAGGGCAAACTCGTGAAGTATATCAATCGAAATAGCCACAAGGCTTCTTTTTCGTTTTCCATTTAAAAAAAATGTATTTTCAGTTTTTTCGATTCATTGCTAATTTTTTGAACCCAAAGTATCGACAAACAATGAGAGAAATTGGTGCGAACGCGGCATTTATTATTTATTTATTTTCCGAACTTGCACAGCATTGGGAGTCTTACCTCGTACCTGACTTGCCCTATTTATTCTGTAATTGTTTTCTGATTGAATCATACGATAAGCAGCATCAATAGCTGTCAACAACTTTATTGCATTGATCGGATTGATTGCACCACGTACAATGTTAGCATTGTACAGGCAAGCAATAATATCGTAGCTGGAAAAGATATTGTCCGTCTCGAAAATTTGCAATGCACCGATAGCTAAGGTCACCTTAACTCTCTGAGGACTGGATGATTTGACCCCCCCCCTCCCATTCAGGAGGATGTTGATCCATTTTGGATCACTTGCGTGTAGGCTACGTAACGCGTGGAGGCTGCTTAATGCACTCGTATGCTAATAGCAAAATTCATATGGCAGTTTCCCTGTGGATGTCGAGTTGTCTTTGTACACAATGTGTCATACTCAGTGTGCCAGCCAAAAAATCACAACAAAGCTTAATGCACTCGTATGCTAATAGCAAAATTCATATGGCAGTTTCCCTGTGAATGTCGAGTTGTCTTTGTACACACAATGTGTCATACTCAGTGTGCCAGCCAAAAAACCACAACAAAGAAGCCTGAACTGGCGGTGCGCACTGAGCAGCCTGCTCGGGGTTTCTCAATGATTTAATTTTTTTAAGCGGGATCTGGATGTCGGATTCCTTCATTTACCCATCCAAATTATGGGCATCCGAGATGGCTTGAGATTTGCCGTTTCAAAAAGAGGAGAAAAATATCATACTTTACGTGAAAAAATGTCGAAGACGAGACACATTTTGTTTCATCAATTTTGGATCACCTGGGATGTTGATCTTCCTCATTAAATCTGTGAAATTGTTTTGAGGATTTAGGTAGAGCGACGAATTCTGAGATCGAACGCTTTGATTTCAGGGAAATCAGTTAAAAACTCGTTTCGGGCGCCTATTTCACACGTCGAAGTGATCCAAAGGAACACGCCCTTTCCTCAGAAGAGTTAAGGAATAAAGTTTGCACAATATGACGTGGATTTTGAATGCAATGTATAAAAAGATGGGCGAAACGTGAGCGAATTCCCTCGTTAAAGATCTTCCATGTCACACGTCCAGGCTGCTGTTGTGGGAGATCTGTGACGGTCGAACCCTTCCCGACTGCGAGGGGCGGGTCATTTTAGTCAGCACAACGGAGGTGCGGTCACGGGATGTATCGAAGGTACCAGACTTGCTCTTCTGCCCGGATGTTCCTTTGAGCCCGGCGGGGTCGACACTGCGGCAGTTCAAGCCGATGACAGTGCGGTAACCTTGACGGAAGTTTTCGTTGGTCAGACCGTAGAGAATCGGATTCAACGCGGAATTGCCGTGTGCTGTCACCACCGAGAGAATATTCACCCACTCCGGGGCGTCGGCTGCCAGATCACCCAGCACGATCACGGCCTCCAAGATCCTGGAGGCAGGCAACGAACATATTCAGTAAAGAGTCCCAGTCTTCCCCACCCTTCCTACCATTCCTTTATTGTCAAAACCTTTTCATCTTTATTTTCAATCAAATGTAGCAATCCAATGTTCGCTGTTTTATTCATCTCCAATATTTTTAATAAGCCGCTTTGATCTTAAGATCTGGCAGATAATTAAACCTCCTCGTGCACTGCTAGTAACAATTCATTCCTGAAAAATTAGGTTTTAAAGTGGTAAGCAGAAATTGAAAAAGTGACTTTGCTCGTTTTGGTTTCGGGTAAAGTACTTCCATTTAACTCGTTGTTAAACCCTTCCATTTTAGTTTCGATTTGGAATCGATTGACTTCAGCACAATCTTATTTGGATGTCAGGGGGCGAAGCTATGGCTAGTTTCAATCTTGGCTTCCGAGTGACATTGCAGAAATGACCCATAGTTCCGCCTCCTCATAGACGCGTCTTGACCTTCTGGTACAGGGGGGGGGGCAGAGGGCAAAGGGCGGAGCATTGGTATGATTTGCTATTTTTACTCTAAAAAACGTCAGGGGGTACCCTTGGGTCACTTTTTCGATTTCGGACGGGGGGGGGGCAATTGCCCACTTGCCATCCCCTAGTACGCGTCACTGCGCCTCCTGGCATCCAAATATGGTTCGGCTCATGTCGATCGATTCCAATCGAATTTTAAATTGAAGAATGTCAAAAATCTTCAAACTTTTTCCAAAAAAATACGTTTTGCAGTGATTGGGATCATAAAAATTGAAACGTCGGAAACGTTGCTGATCAATCAATCAATCAAGCCCCGGGCCATAAGACAAAGTGGTGCGAGAATTGTTTTCTTCCGTATTTTTTTCTAAAACCGCGGATGTGATTTCCAGCCCGAGATCCCAATGTTAAAGCATGCTATATGAACAGGTCTTTGTGAAAAAAAATCCCACTTCGATTGGGAGGGAAAATCTCCGTTCTTGCCCTCGTGAGGCATATCTAACGGTCAATTGAATTGATATGCCACTGAAAATAGGGTTGGCATCAAATGTCAAACGTCAAATGTCAAATGTCAAATCAAATCAAATCAAATTTTCATGGCATGAAGGAGTGATAAGAAAATAAATGATCAAATGTCTTTCAAAATCAAATCAAAACTAGAGATTTTCCTTATTTGAGGCCATTCCTAACTGTAAGAGCTCACCAGCACGCGACGAAGACGAAGAACGCCATGAACATGGTCTTAGCAAGGCTGACATCTTCCCTGGTGAAGCCGGGCCGTTTGGGGCGTTCTTTCTTGACTGCAGCAACCTTTTTCTTGCCGCCATCGTCTGCCCTCATCATGCCCGCGGTCGGATTGGCGCGAGCAGCTTTATGGCGTTGCATTTGCAGCTTCACGGCACGGACTTTCAGGTAGATGGCAGTGTACCCGAACAGGACGCCCATCAGTGGAATCAACACTCCCGTTACGACTACACCCCCCCCCCAGACAACATCGGAGTATTAATTACTTTCCAATTGCAAATGGGTTTATACACGTGTAAAATAACTCTAGGGCATATTTTACGAAATATTTACGGACTATCCGAACCCTCTCGGGAGATGTTTCTCGCACTCACCGAAGAAAATTGCATACGAACTTGTCACCCTGTAAGATCATGTGCATGTGTTATGATACATTTCCAGGAAGGGAAAAGTAAATAGTTCCGGATTTCAACGGGAGTTGATACTGTACTGACGCGATAGCTTCGCGCACTGCAAGAGCATTACTTCGTTATCCTAGCCCGGAGTGCACGTAAGGTCATGCGCGGATCCATAGGTTTAAGTTTACGGTGGGTCTATTTCTACTGCGCCAAGCTATCGCGTCAGTACAGTATGAAGTAAAGTCCGTATTTCGGCTCACCCTCCACTTGCTCGATAAATCGGCTCACTCATGGATTTTCTCATCTACGGCAAATGCTTGATTGTTTGATTTTTGGAAGTGCTATAGTAAACTAGGAGATAGTACAGCAAATAAAGAAGTCAAGCATCTGCCATCAAAGAGAAACCCTTGAGTGAGCCGATTTATCGACCAAGTGGAGGGTGAGCCGAAATACACACTTTACCTCATACCCCTTTTGAAAACTGGAATCGGACCAAACAGTCACAGGTCGTGTACGAATCCTTATTTTTCAGCAAAATTAGATCCACTTACATGTCGAATGAGCAGACGTAGTGGTAGATGGAGAATCGGTTATGGCCCCAACCTGAAACATATTTTTCGGCTTTGACCATTGGCGAAATTAGAGCGTGTCAAGTTCTAGTAATCGGGGTGGTTGTGGGATGGGATCACCAACCGATATGATTCGGCATGGTCAGCAGACATGACAGTGCCCAGATGCCAACGCAGTAGAGGGCAGTGCTTTTGTAGGTGAAAATCCGCGGGTAAAGATGCGGTTTGCAGATGAAGATATATCTACACACGTGGCAAAAACCTTGCGCTAACCGAGTTAAGCCATTACACTCGTTCGTCGCTGTTGTACACAACCCCGAGTTAATGTGCTTAATTCGGTCGTCACAAGGTTTTTGCCACGTGTCTAAGATATTTAAAAGAGGCAAGGCGCCATGCACATATTACGTAATAAAAAAAGACCACCCACCTTCTCATACTGGAGGGCGGGGCCTTATTTTCTTAGTGAGTAAATCAAGGGTTCAGACCACCCACCTACTCATACTGGTGGGCGGGGCCTTATTTTATTAGTGAGTAATCAAAGGTCCAGACTACCACCTACTCATACTGGAGGGCGGGGCCTTATTTTATTAGTGAGTAAATCAAAGGTCCAGACCACCCACCTACTCATACTGGAGGGCGGGGCCTTATTTTATTAGTGAGTTAATCAAGGGTCCAGACCACCCATCTACCCTCCTTTGATTACGTAATATGTGCATGGCACCTAATTGAGCTGATTCACACCAAGGCGTAGACAAAACGGTCAGTACGAGGAATTGCGCGTCCTCCTTGATACCTTGTTTCCTGACCTATTCCGGGTCACTGGCAATGCTAATTATAATTAATTCACAATAATATAATTATCAATTCACCTAAAATTGCAAGAATGTTTTATTGACGCTAAGCTATTCATAATTTCATTTGTCATCGCTGGGCGTGGGCAGGAAAATGCTTCCGAGTTAGGGGGCGGAGCTATTCCGACCTTTATCCCATGGAACCAGAAACTTGGGGGTGTGGTTTGAAAAATGACCCGGTACTCCACCTCTTAATTGCAAAACAATTTTCTGCTCATGCCAATCGATTTCAAATTGAATATTGGATCGAAAAATGTCAAAAAACTAAGTTTTGTTCTTTTGGTGAATTGGTCAGTGATTGTCATTGCCAGTGGCCAGGAATAGGCAGGTTTCCTCGTACCTGTTCAGACTTATGGCGCACATGGTCCACATGGAGCTCAGGCATGTCTGCAAGCGAACGAACGTTTTTACAATGTTGTGCACTGAATCTGACCACATGATGGAGTTCGACAGCCAATCTTACGTACCGGAGCGCAAAAGGAGGCTATGATATTGCAGAGGCGGTAGTTGCTCAACAGTACCCGTCTTCCCGCCACAGCTCCTATATACAGGAAGACCACAGTGCAATACGATACTTCCCCTTCCAGTTCAGGAATCCACACGTGGCCACAAAATAGCGCGACCCGAGTCAAGCCATTCATCTCGGTTAACGCGCACTGAACGAGCTAAATGGCTTGGCGCGGATTGGGCTATCCTGTGGCCACGTGGCCACAAAATAGCGCGACCCGAGTCAAGCCATTCATCTCGGTTAACGCGCACAGAACGAGCTAAATGGCTTGGCGCGGGTTGCGCCACTTGTGGCCATGTTTGTAAACCGAATGTGTAGTAATCTCTCCCGGTTAGTCCTACCGACAACATTAAATGGATCCACAAGGACTGTTATAATGACGTCGGCAATGGCCAGGTTCAAGACGAACATGTTGCCACAAGTTCGCAGATTCTGAAGCAAAAGGTCATACTTGATATAGCGATGCCACTTGCTTTTGCTTGACAAGGGAATGCTCGTTACTTGTCGCTTATTCTGAAGCAGTTTGAAGATATTAGTGGAGAGATACGAATTTTTCTTATCGATTGGTACCAAAGGTCAGGACTCAGCGCTTGAATCGGGCGCACAATTTGCAAACTTAGCAAGCACCTCCTTTCGGTTTGTAATTTCAATGTAAACGCGTGCTTGATTGAACGATTAGTCGCTGTTGAATCAGTCAAAACTTCACTGTTTCGGATCCGTTATTGATTACAATCATTCAATCAACCAATGGTTCAATTTTTATATTCATTGACACGAGGAGGAGCTTGCGAATTTTGCACATTGTTCGCTTGATTCAACTGCTGAGCTCTAGCTTTTGGAGTCAGCCGATAGGGAAAATTAGTACCTTTCGAATGAAACATTCAAACTGCCTCAGCATAGCCGACAAATCATTCCCTTGTGAGATAACTACACCAAGACTTAGCTTACCCTAACACAGCTTACGGCAGCGATGATCTGACGTTATAAAAAAGAAAACAGACAACTACAGGAAAAGTTAAGACAAACGACGTGAGTGAGCCGGTTACCAGAACGTTCCCGAAAGTTCCGAAGAAAGCGGCTAATCCCAAAACACACGTGGTCAACAGCATCCAGGCGAAATGGTCCTCCAAATAGAGATATGGCGTAAGAACCGTTTCGATTGACGTTTCGTTAGCAGTGTCGTTGAAACTCTCCGACTGAGTTCGGTTGTTCAATACCAGAAAGGTCACATTTTGGTACGAGGGTGCTCGATACGCTGCCATATCTCGCATTTCTAAGCGATTCTTTTGAGATTGAAAAGGCTTCTTACAGTGCTTTCGGCATGGAAGACTAACGTTTATATAGCGGTATCAGCTACGACGATGTTCACACGGATAAGCATGCTGCCCCGTGGGTAGAGGCGGAATCCCAGTGTTGTGTCCCAGTGTTGTGTTAATTGCAGCGGAAATGTTTCCGCGGGGGATGATGTTCACCTATGTGCATAAAAGCAGGTCAATTTGCCTTAGGAGCGAAAATATCGCCGTTGAGGGACGACATAATGCAGCGCGGTCTCGAATGATCAATGAGCTTCCCCAGTGCGAATTAGTTGACCTTTCAACAGCCTATGCAGGGCTGTCGTCAATGCCCTATGCGAGACTTGTACTGAATCAGTGGGGGGAGGGGGCATTTGGCAGATCTGCCGCTGAAGGCCCCCAAAGACCTCCCGCACACTAGCTGACGGCATTTCACAGACCAGTGATTGGAGGCCATCGGCAGGGCATGGAATGGCGTTCAATGTACAGCTTCTTGCGAGTTACTTGCAAACTTTTGATTTGGTGTGATTTGACAAACAATACTACACATTGTTTGATTGATGGAAATTTCAAACCGGCTTATCGATCAATCAACTTAATATACGCATTACGAATTTCGTTGCCCAGAAATTTTGATTTGTTGTCGTTTTCTTCGATTGATTGAGTCTGTCACCCGTTTTCATTTTCCACTGTGCCGAATTTCAGTCTTAATTTTCAAATATACTTTCCAAATGAGTACAGTCTATTTCTTTGCATTTTACGACCAGATTTTGGCCGGTTTTTGCTTAGAGAAATTAAAACTTTGTAACATGTGTAGTCTTGCGGCTCACGATACGTCAAATCAAAAGTTTGCAAATAACTTGCAAGTAGCTGTACAGCTGTGGCACGATTTCTCGACGAAAAACCTTAATCGGAACACCGGCATAATAACATGTGTTCCGACTAACGTTTTTCGTCAAGAAATCGTGCCACAGCTGTACTTGTGCTAACTACACCACATTTAAATGAAATAATTTCACTTTATGAAAATGCGCCGACACGGCATATGGTAACATTGGCAGCGCCATCTATGTACCACCACGTAGCAGGTTTTTTTTTAGAAAATTTTTTCCACACGTTTTTTTTCTCTCGATGGAAATAGCATCACATAATGTGGACACACACAACAAAATGAACGGATGTGCAAGATTTCACCTTCGAGAGTGGTGGAATTCCCTTGTCAGGATATGTCGTCGTGCTTTTAAGCGGTGTGAACGGACTGCAAATAATT
>LRSR01002589.1:0-10339 GCA_001579985.1 Hypsibius dujardini
CAAAAACCTTAGCGGCAACGGCAAAATTATAAAATTTAGGTGTACCTTCTCGTATTTCTGTTAGTCCACCAACGAGCACCTTCGCGGTAAATCAACCGCGTCAGGCATAAAACCGCGCAAAGTTGAGCCGCAATAAGGTAGTAAAAAACCGGCTTCCAGTCGTTCTTTTCCCGACCTTTGGAAAGCAATCCCGCGATCAACGGCCCGCACGCCGATCCCAATGCACCCATGGCGTCAATCACAGCCGCCACGGTGGTCAGACACTTTTTGTCCTTTACTAGGCTCGGCCGTGTGCCCAGGTCGGCGCTGACCGCGGTGACTATGAGGGTGTAAGGCCCGTTCAGCAGAAAACCGATTACCAGCAGAAGAATAATCAGCAATACATGGCCGCCGGTCACAATGAAATGTTCCAGACAAAATATGGCCGGTATTGCTAGAAGGAACATGGCTCCGCAAACGGTGGCCGAACCACCGAGAAGATCAGATGCGAGTCCGGCTGAAATGCCGCCAACAATTCCACCTTCAAATACAAAGCATGACTGCATTTCAGGCTGGCAGTTGGAGAGATAGGACGTGTCAGTGAAGAGACACACAGACAGGCAGACAGACACACAGACACACAGACACACAGACACACAGACACACAGACACACAGACAGACACACAGACAGGCACACAGACAGGCACACACAGACAGACAGACAGACACACAGACACACAGACACACAGACACACAGACACACAGACACACAGGCAGGCAGACAGATAAGCAGTAACGTACCTCCATCAAAAAGAGCTGATAAGTCAGCAGCCTCGTTGTTCTTAACATGTAAACTGTCTTTTATGTAAACCGGAAGCCACGCGAAAAACGCATAATAAACCGACTTACAAAAGAACAGACAAATTGCGTACTCAATTACTCCTGGTATCAGAATCGCTCCCCAAATGGTGATTGGTTTTCTGTCCTCTCGACTAGGCAATGCCGGTAACATATCCAATTGATCATTGCTCGATTCATTGAAGCTTTGGCTGAGATGTGCGGTTGAGGCTGCAGGATCGAGTACAGTTGCTTTGGTCGCTGCATCCGGCTCGTCACCACCGGTGTAGTTCGGAGCAGACAAACCGATGTCTTCCGGCCGTACGACGACAAAACAGTAGGCGACAATACCGCCACACGATAAGATTATGCCAGGCACAATAAATGAAAAACCCCACAGCGAGTCCGTGACCCAAACCCCGGCAATAATCGCACCCAATATGTTCCCGACCGCGGTATCTGTATTCCAGATGCCGAAAATGAGCCCGCGTCGCTTTTTCCCAAACCAATTGCCCATCAACGTTAGAACAGCCGGCCAACCTGCCGCTGTAAAACAAAACCGTTCCACCACAATCCCAAGGTTCTGTCTATCTACTGCCAAACTGTCTGCCTGACTGGCTGACTGGCTAACTGAATGCTTGTCTGTGTCTGTCTGTGTCTGTCCGCCTGCCTGACTGTCTGTCTGTCTGTCTGTCTGTCTGTCTGTCTGTCTGTCTGCCTGTCTGTCAATCCGCTCACTTTCATTTTGATCTCATTTTACTGACTTACACTGAAAAATGCCAGCGCCAACTTGAGCCACCACAAAGTAGGAATACGAATGGACTTGCCAAAAGAACGCCAAGCCCCCAAAAACGACCCACAGCCCCGACACCAGCATCACCACCGTGAGGAACCGTCGCACCTCCAATCGTTCGCCCAGATGACCCGCAAAGACCATTCCCAAGGCGTACGCCAACCGGTAGGAGAAATCCAAACCGGCGAACTTTTCCTGGTGGTCCTTCCGGTCAAACGGCGCCCACGAGCACCATCCAGTGTTGTTGGGAAGGAAAACACGATCGGGAGGACGCTCCACGTTCGAGCAGTTGGAATGGTACAAGACATTTTTCGTCACTCCCAACGGTTTGCGAACGACATGGAAGGTGACATAGAGCAAGTAAGTCAGGCCGAAAATGTAGAGCCGGTAGGCGGTGAAGCGGCTAATGAAAGCAGGACGCGGGAAACGGCGAAGGATTCGGATTGCGATGGGAATTAAGGCAGGGTCCTCGTTCGACGAAGATACCGAATCAGAATTGGCCATCTTGAAACGTGATAGCTCGAAAAAGTATCACGCCTGCTATCCAAAGCGAAAAATATTCTTGTCCAAGCACAAAGGTAGTACATAAAAAAGCAATCGTTTAAATAAGCTGTGCGTTGAACCAACAAAAGTCATGCAGCTAACAAACTTGTTGAGTTGAGGAAGTCTATGAATATTTAATTTATACATATCGCGTAATTTACGATGTCTCTCTGTCTGTCTGTACTCTCTGTCTGTATGTACTCTCTATCTGCATGTACTCTCTGTCTGTCTGTACTCCCTGTCTGTATATACCCTCTGTCTGCATGTACTTTCTGTCTGTCTGTACTCTCTGTCTGTCTGTACTCTCTGTCTGTCTGTCTGTACTCTCTGTTTGTCTATACTCTCTGTCTGTACTCTCTGTCTGCATGTACTCTCTGTCTGTCTGTACTCTCTGTTTGTCTGTACTCTGTCTGTCTGTCTGTCTGTACTCTCTGTCTGTCTGTACTCTCTGTCTGTATGTGAACCTGTAAGTACGCACATTTCCATTGTGAACTTTGTGAGTCAAAAAAAGACAGGGTCAAGATGCCGTGCGAAGGAAAACTACTTTATATTCAGCTTATCAGGCGTGTTTTGTCAATAAGTCATGGAAATTCTAGAAACCTTTGTCGGCAAGAATAGTGCGCGATCAAATCGAATTCTGCCCATGAGACCGTACGTGTCTACGTGATCATCTCGCCGCAAAAATCGACCTACCTCTGTCACTGTGAATAGTAGACTAACATTTAATTAATTTGTATATTACGAATCAATTAATTTAATTCGTTTGTTATTCGTTGTGTGCCTGTTATACAGTGAGCGACAGAAATTAATCTAATAAACGGTCCCGGAAATGGGCGAAAGGGGCGGGGCAGGGGTAATACTTGAACAATCAACCAATCAATCAGCTGAGCTCTGTAGCAACCAGAACGCAGTTGATTGGTTGATTGTTACTTCACGTTGACTGACTTTGTCAGAGAAATTGTTTTTGATGCACGATGAAGAGAAGGTCCGCCGAGAAATCGGCGGTTATTTCAGCTTCGGTGAGAACTGGTCACGAAAAGTGATGAACCGGCACGACCACAACGGCAGCTGTACATTTTGTATAAATCTTGTAGTTTCATTGACCTTTTGTTTGTTTGTCTTTTTGAACAATACAAAAATTCCGTTATATTCCATGTCGAAACTTTTGGCTATGCGCACAATGCGACGAATTTATTTGTAAGAGTTATGTTTTTAGGATTGATATAGGCATGCGAGTATGACGAGCAATATCGCTGAAATCAATCAGCAAATCCAGTTTTCAGAACAGGTCCTTGCTTCGCAGAATATTGGCTTTCGTCAACGTTGCTGGTGCGGTACCGTTCATCCGGACCTTGGTGTTCCTACAAATGTTAAAAGATATTTATTTTAATAATTCTTAAGATGCTGACAATTATTTCTCACGTGTGGACAGACAGGCAGACAGACAGACAGACAGACAGACAGACAAACAGACATACAGACATACAGACATACAGACATACAGACAGACAGACAGATAGACCGAACCGGCCGATTGAACCCACCTCCGTCAAAAACGGCTGATAAATCGGCGGCTTCCTTGTTCTGCACATGCATGCTGTATTTGATGTAAACGGGAAGCCAAAAGAAGAACGCATAATAGACAGCCTTGCAAAAAAACAAACATATGGAGTACTCAATCACGTCTGGAATTAGGATGGCGCCCCAGATGGTCACCGGCTTCCTGTCCGCAATGGCAGCCGCTGATTCTTCTAACTCCAACGGAACCTGTGAGTCTTGCCTGAAATTATCGCCGAGGTGCGGGATCGTTGACCATTCCGGATCTGGCGTCGTGTTCTCAACTGCTATAATTTCCGGCTGGTCGTCCGTATAATTGGCAGGCGGTAAACCGACGTCCTGCGGCCTTACTATGACAAAGAAATAAGCGAAAAGGCTCCCAACTGCCAAGATAATTCCAGGCACCAGGTAGGAAAGGCCCCATTGTTCCTCGACCCAGTGGCCGTTCACAAGCTCTTCCCTGACCCAGACACCAGCTATGAGAGCTCCTAAAATATTTCCGACGGATGTATCCGTGTTCCAGATGCTGAAAATCAGCCCGCGACGTTTCTTGCCGAACCAATTGCCCATCAGCGTCACAACGCTGGCTATCCAGCCGCTACAAAAACCAAAGTCTCGTATTATTCATTTGGCCTGCGTGCCTGCGTGCCTGCTTGTCTGCTTGTCTGCTGCTGTCTGTCTGTCTGTCTGTCTGTCTGTCTGTCTGTCTGTCGAGCACCATTCCGTCTCATTCGCCTGGACAAGACGTCCGATGGGCAGCTCTCGATACGAACAGTTGGACCGGTGCAGGACATTCTCAGCGGCTTACGGACAATGTGGAAGGTCACGTACAGCAGGTAAGTCAGGACGAAAATGTAAATGCGATAGGCGGTGAATCGGTTGAGGAAGGTCGGACGTCGCACCAGCCGGAGTATTCGCACGCCGAATGGGATCCGCTCCGGGTCTTCGGACGATGAAACGCGCAGGAAGCGCGTCTTTATCAATATATGAGACGTGATGAATAGAAAACAACTGATATATTTCTTACTGCTCCGAACAACCGAATTCCGTTTCAAATGAATTTAGGCTTTCTTTCTTGGCGGTCAAGCGATTCAGATTCGCTTTACATTTTATCTAAAATCAATCTCGGTGCTTGAATTATAAGACACCTCGCAACGTTTAACGGTTAATTACACTTACAGTTTATTTCGCCGCGTCCAATGTGCAGTGAAACGAGGAGCTCAAAGGAATTGATCGGAGCGATTGGTATTCACGATCGGCGCGAACTTGACATCGGCCGTCCGGAAAAGCGTAAAGCAAGAAAGACAGATGAAAAGTGGCTGCGAGACCCGAGACGTCCGTCGTCCGTGAAAAGGACAACTACCTGCACCCACTCGTCGAACGACCAGGCATGCATAAAGGGGAGAAGAAAGAATCGCGATTCCCCTAAACTTCCTTGATTCCTACGTATATTTTGCTGTGGCCAGGTCATTTTTGTGCAATCCGGCACGTCCTCTTATACACCACACACAATCACACAGCACGTTATAAAGCATGCACTGCACTGGCGCACTAGTGCAGTGCGCACCAGTGCAGTGAGGCAGTGCAGTGCGCACCAGTGCAGTGCGCACCAGTGCAGTGTGCACCCGTGCAGTGCGCCAGTGCAGTGCGCACCAGTGCAGTGCGCCCGTGCAGTGCGCCCGTGCAGCGAGGCAGTGCAGTGCGCACCAGTGCAGTACATGTTTTATAACGTGCCCAATCGCACACGTCTCCAGCCGCCTTTGTGTTGCTTTGCACCGCACGTGAGGAGAGAAATCTGAAGTCGTAACGAGCAGCTGCATTACAAATATGCCAAAACTTATTTCACACTGGACCTTGTCATTGTGTTTTTTTTGCCTGGTTATATGTATAGGGATGTGACGTGAGGGGCAGAGAGGTGTTGCAGCGGCAGGTGACCAGACAATGCAGACATATATTTGCCGGTTATGAATCCGTAAAAAAACATTGATCGTGCCAGATTTCCTCAGGCAAAGACAATAATATAATAGACGAAGCGCCTTGTGTCTCTCAAGGTGCTGGATGATTGAGCATACGAATAAGACTTGGTCATTGCTGATTGATTGATTGATGGCGTTAATTCCTAATTGATTGATTAATGGTGTTGATTCCGGATTGATTGATTGATTGATTGATGGCGTTGATTCCTAATTGATTGATTGATTGATTGATTGATGGCGTTGATTTCTGATTGATTGATTGATTGATGGCGTTGATTTCGGATTGATTGATTGATTGATGGCGTTGATTCCTGATTGATTGATTGATTGATGGCGTGGATTGTGTTGTTTTTTTCGATCCCATCGAAACGTCGCTTTCTTTTGTTACGAGGATTTGCACACGTATAAAAGAATTTGGAGAATTATAATAATGAAAAAAAAACGTAGCACTAAAAGGAGGAGTTAAAACCACCGGGTGAAAAAGCATCATCACGATCGCACCCATTGGGCGAATTTCCGGAACGTGTCCACCAGGGCGGGCATGATGGCGGACAGGCTGACGTCGATGAGGCCCTGGAGGTGGAGGACGGCCTCCTCGTCGCTGAGGTCCAGTCTGAATTTGTCTTGGATCTGGAGAATGAATGTAACGATAAATATAAAAATCCTTTGGGAATATGCAGTAATAATTGCAGAGATTGGACGTCAGCGTTAGCCAACCTTTTTCACGGTCTTGTCCGGTTCAAGCGCAATGTCCGCAATGCTCGAATCCACCATAAGGGAAAACAGGTTCAAAATCAAATTGGCAGACCTGGAAAGAACAAGTTCGAAATCGGGCTTCATCGACATGCCTGTCTTATGTATGCCTCTGGCTGCCTGCCTGCCTCTGTATGTGTCTGTTGTCTGCCTGCATGTCTGCCTGCATGTCTGCCTGCATGTCTGCCTGCATGTCTGCCTGCATGTCTGTCTGTCTGTCTGTCTGTCTGTCTGTCTGTCTGGCTGTCTGTCTGACGGTCTGTATGTCTGACTGATTGACTGGCTGTCTGTGTGTCGGTGTGTCTGTTAGCTTGCCTGCCCGTCCGTAGATTACCTTCTCAAATTTAAAAACGCCGAATAGCACTGCACGCAAAACATGCGGAAATAATCCTCCCCCATTGCCTCCACCATTTCCTTGTTCAGCTTCATGGCCGGCGGCATCGGCTTGGGGTCGCGCCCCAAGATGTACCCGAAATCAATGTGGAATAGGTGGCCCTGCTTGGTCAGCAGCAAGTTCTCCAGGTGTCGATCGCCCACCCCCAGCAGATATGTCACCACACAGTAGCCCGCACAGCTCTTTACGTAGTTTTCCATCACGTCGGTGGCGATACCGTTGCGGTTCGCGGGATTGGGCGCGTGCTTGCGCAGGAAATTTTGGATGGTGCCGTCAGTGGCGAGGATCTCGGCTAGCGGGACGGAATCAATGAACTGCACAAAGCCATGGTCGGTGCTGGTGGCGATGACTTTGTAGGGCGTCAGTTTCAAGTCAAGGTTTTCTTGCAGTAGCAACTAATGAGTAGGAAAAACATGATAATGAAAAGGACTTCAATCAAAATCTTGCAAGACAGACAAACAACCACACAAGCAGAGAGACAACCGACAAGAAGATAAGACAGACAGTCAGGTACACAGACAGACAGACAGACAGACAGACAGGCAGACAGACAGGCAGGCAGACAGTCAGACAGACAGACAGGCAGACAGACAGGCAGGCAGACAATCAGACAGACAAGCAGACAGACAGACAGACAGACAACCCCGAAATAGAGGAGGTTCACGCCTACTTTGTCCATCAGAGAAATAATCTGCAGCACAAGTTGATCCTGTCTGAGATCGTCTCCCAACTTGAAAATGGTTACAAAATCTGAGCCATCTTCCTTGATGAAAGTGAGACGCATCGGCATCTGGGCACTCTTGAACAGCCACGCCGTTTCCGCACGGACGCCCACAATTAACACATCGGGATCCAGCGGGTGCGGCAAGGGATTACCCTCCGAAAACGACTTGCGTAATTCGCAACTCTCACTGCCCAGCATGGCCTGCAACCAATTCGAACCATGTTTTTTAAAAACCAGACAAAACCTACTTGACTGTTTGTCTGGCTGCCTGGGAGTCACCAACCTGCAGTCTTTCGATCTTCCGTTTACGGTATCCCCCTTCACGTGCAATGTCCTTCATGATTCGTACCACCTGTTCCACGAAAGTGACCTGTCGTGAGAGGGTGCTTCGAATGGATCGGCAGATCTCGTCGCCCTGCGACAGGGTGATACTAAAACGCTTGATCACGACGAGGAAGGTGCCCATCAAGCGGTCTTCCTGATTCTCCGGACTGGAGTCGGAGGTGAGACGATTTTTCTCGCATTCCGCTTTGAGAAACCAGTAAAAGTAGTTAGCTAACCGGGGATTCCGGCAGGCACGCTCGATAAGGAAGGTAGCGAGATCACGCTTAACGGGCGTTTCCGTGGGATCTGATGCCTGAAAACAAGGAGTATTAAATAAACGTCTGTCTGTCTGTCTGTCTGTCTGTCTGTCTGTCTGTCTGTCTGTCCCTCACTTGACTTGCCCATCTACCGGTATGTCTGTCTGTCTGTCTGTCTGTCTGCCCCTCACTTGACTTGCCCATCTACCTGTCTGGATGTCTCTCTAAGACTATCTGTTTATGTGCATACTTTTTCCAACATCTTCGCGGACGAAACAGACTCCTTCCGATTCGCCTGCAACGCCGCATGAGTAATCCGCACCAACCCATCTCGAATATCCTGCACGTCCTCATACCGCAGTGCCTGAATCAGCTGCAGTAGGTACAACAGTAGGTCCCCGTCGGACGCGTCGGCAAGTCGATCCACCGCATACTGTCGTATGACAGGATTGGTGAAACGGGCCGTCAACAGCGCCAAGGCGTCGCCCGGGTCCACCGGCTGCCACTGCGCCAACATCTTCTCCGCCTGCACCTGCTCCGCCGGAATGATCCAGTTGACGCACGTGAGAAACTTCATTAAGGCACGCTTATTCTGACTGAGGTAGAAGCGGTAGCGCCAGACCAAGTCCTGCTCCTCGGAGGTGAGTGTCTGGTCGGGCGGGTAGGCGAGGATGGTGGTGAGTTGGTCGCGGGCGTTGCTGCTGGGCTTGAGTTCGCGGTCCGCGGCACCACTGCGGACGTTACGCGCCAGGATGTGGTGTTTCCGTTCGATCACATTGGGCTGGGAACATTGGACAAGTAGGTAAGTGGAACCGAAAACAGTGAGACAAGCAGAGAGAAAACTAGACAGAGAAGCGGACAAGATGAATCAGACATACCGGTACGTAGGTATATACTCGTAGACCGAAAGCAAGGCAGACGGATAAGTAGAGAAAAGTTCAAGGAGATAGACAGATATCTAGAAGACCAGAGAGGCAGATACAAAACCGTGTCAGACCCAGTCAGACGGCTAATTAGAGATGCCCGGACAGGCAGATCAACAAGCCAGACAGTCAGTCAGCTAGTCAGTCAGAAAAAATCAGTCCGATAAGGGTAAATGTGTGAATAGGCAAGCTAGCTGGATGAGATAGGCACAACCGGATAAAATGAGACATACAAACAAGCTTAGACAGACAAGCAAGCAGGCAGGCAGGCAGGCAGACAGGCAGACAGACAGACAGACAGGCAGGCAGACAGGCAGACAGGCAGACAGGCAGGCAGGCAGGCAGGCAGGCAGATGAACACATGATAGGACACACGGAGCAAAAACGAGTCAGACACAGTAAGTCGGTCAGTCAAACAGACAAGCAGAGACCCCAAGACAGGCAGACCATCATGCTAGACACGTTCAGTCAGTCAGACAAGCAACTAGATAATTCCACTGCAACAAAGGTAGAGAGTTAGATAGACAGGCACACGGGCACAAATCGAGTAGATGAGCCAGACTTGCCCAATCAGGCAAATCGTACCTTATCCAGTTCACCATCGAACACCTTCACAATGTGGGGTGAAACTATGCAGTCAACGCGCTTATCGGCTCCCTAAAATTAAAAATCGATGTCAGACAAATAAAAATAATCCAGACCAGGCAGTAGAGTAGAGGGAGAAAACAAGCAGTAAAACAGGAAGATTCCAAACAACGATGTGCTTACCTCTTCGTAGTACATGACGGTCACTTCCTTTTCATCTAGCGTAATGGGTGGGAACTCCACCATGAGGAACATGGCCTGCATTTCGCGTTTTTCCCGTTCGTTGATCATCTCCACCTCGCGGAACGTCAGCCGGTCCAGCCAGTCCACGTTGCGGATCCGACCGGAACGATGTCGCTTTACCAACTGCAAACCAATTAGTTCATCATACTGTCTGTCTGTCTGTCTGTCTGTCTCTGTGTGTCTGTGTGTCTGTCTCTCTGTGTGTCTGTGTGTCTGTCTGTGTGTCTGTGTGTCTGTGTGTCTGTCTGTGTGCCTGTGTGCCTGTCTGTCTGTGTGCCTGTCTGTCTGTTTGTCTGTTTGTCTGTGTGTCTGTGTGTCTGTGTGTCTGTGTGTCTGTGTGTCTGTGTGTCTGTCTGTGTGTCTGTCTGTCTGTGTGTCTGTGTGTCTGTCTGTGTGTCTGTGTGTCTGTGTGTCTGTGTGTCTGTGTGTCTGTGTGTCTGTGTGTCTGTG
>LRSR01002590.1:0-16161 GCA_001579985.1 Hypsibius dujardini
TGAGTCGCCTGCGCTGATCTTTGCTTCGTCTTATCTACAAAACGCCTTCTGTCGTCCTTGAAACTGTCTTGGCTTCCTGTCTGACAGCAAGAATCTTAGTGTCTGTCTATCTCCGATACGGCTACGATTCCAGGCCAGATAATCCGCCCCGCAAGATACAATACTGGGTTCTTGTAATTTCGGTCACAGTCTGCAAAAAACCAGGGTTATAATCACAACAATGCCTGCAACTGGTGCGCTAAAAAAAGTGACAAGATCGGTTATCTCAACCGAACAGAGGGACCTACGGACTTATGGACTGAACTAGAGTTTGTGGAATTTTTTGCACCTTCTCCTCGTGCGAGCAGCAGAGTGTTTTGCCTCATAATTACAGGAAGAGTGGATGCACGCCAGGGTCTTCGAACTTCTGTCTCATTGTCTTGCCCTCCGTTTCTCAGCTATTATTACGTCGTTGCTCGATTGCCCGCTTCTCAGACTCTGCATCAGACTCATTACCATCCGACCGTCCGTCTGACCCGCCAGTCTCTCCGTCTCTCCGTTCGCTCACCGTCGTTAGGTGAAAGGTGCGTAATGCGTGTTCGCAGCCTGCACATGCCCCGCCCGCATATCTCACTGTCTGCATTTCTTGCCTTTGATTCGCCGTTGAATCATTGATTGACGGTATTTCTAGTTGAAAACATCAACAGTAAAACCACAACAATGCCATATTATTGGCAAATAGTTTTCTCTCTCAAACTTGATCAAAATCATGTCGGATTTGACAGCCATCGGCACCCACTGTGAAGAGCCAAACTGTTCCCGTCTCGATTTCCTGCCCTTCCAATGCGCTGACTGCCGAAGAACTTTCTGCCTCGATCACCGCCAGCGAATCTCTCACGCCTGCTCTGCTCCAGGTCCACCCCCGAAACTTCGGCACGACCCTACCTCCATCCCGGAGTTTCACCCGTGTGCCGCGGAAGGATGTCTGCAAAAAGAACACGTCGCGATCGAGTGTCCCGAGTGCCGCGGGAATTACTGCTTCGCCCATCGGCACGGGGAAGATCACCGGTGCAGCTCAAAGACGTCGCAAAATTCCCTGGCTGTTTCCGCGCCTGCTCATCCGGAATTCCACCTTTCCCCGACTTTGATAGCTCCAGTGGGACCACCGAAGCCTCGAAAAGCGCCTACCGCGATGGCGCTGAAGTTGAACGCGATGAAGCTGAAGATGAACGCGGTCGGGGAGAGCGGAGTGATGGAGGAGCATCGCTGGTTCCTGGAAGTGTTTTTTCTCGACGACGGCGGAGGTGGGAAGTCGGTTTACGTGGCCGATGATTGGTCCTTCGGGCGGGCGTGTGCGAGTATTAAACGCGTATTGAGGGTGGATGCGCGGCATGAAAATGCCAGGCTGCGGGATGTGTTGCACATGGACGCGGATGTTTCCCCCGAGAGTTTGGTGAAGGATGTGATTCCGAACGGTGGCTCGCTGCAGTTTGTATCGTTATGATTTTTGTCTTTTTTTGCATGTCAAATTAGTTGATCAGAGTGTAGGCAGATTTAAGATAATTCCTCCTTACTTTTGCCGTGAGTATGAATTTGTGTTGATTAATTCATCAATCAAGCTATGCAGCGTCATTGGAAAACGTTGGTCATGTGCCAGCGGCATCAATCAACCAATCGATTGAATCTATACAGAAAGCTCAACTGCTTAAGAACCATTAAGCACTAAGCATTAATCAACACCAAAACCCAAACGGACACCTGGTTATTAGTGGTGTCATGGTGTTCCCCATAACCTTAAGCGACAGGAGCAAAACTATTTTTAACATGTCGCATTAATCAACCAATCAACTGTTTTCTATTGTACTTGAGTGAAGCCTGCAGGTGGGCATGCAGTGGGGATCCATGTATGCATTGTAGCATACACACCTGGAAAAAACCTTCCGGTAACCGAGTTAAGCCATTACACTCACTGCATGGCTGTTGTACACAGCTGTCGAGTTAAAGTGCTTAATTCGGTCAGCGCAAGGTTTTTGCCACGTGTGTAGTATTGTTGTACGTACTGCACCAGAACAATGTTGTCAGGACAGACATACTTCCATAAAAACAGAAATGTTCTATTTGGTCTTGACTCCAAAAAAACATGTTTAAAAAGGTTTAAAACACTAGAAAAAATCACCCGGGTTTCTAATCTTCTTCGGTCGCGGCCTCCGACTGCTGTAGCTCGACTGCCAGGTTGCTTCGCGCCGCTTTCGATGCGAGAACTGAGTTCTCGATGTGAATGTAATGGCCAATCAGCCGCGCTATTTCATGTGCCTAAAAGAACAGCAGATCAGTCATTTGCTACAAGCCACGGCCTTTTGGAAGCCCCAGTCACTGCGATGTCTGTCTCGTAGTGTACCTGCGGAGTCTGCATCCGGGTAATTCGCTGCGATAGCAGGTTACCGCACTTCATGTCCAGGTAGAGGGCGCCATTGACCGGTACCCGTCGGGTGGAGATGATGTCGGAGAAGGAATGATGGATGACTGTCTCCCTGGAATCGACATCCAGGAAGAAGACGCCCTTCTTATTGATGGCTAGGATGTAGTTCATTAATGAGGTCTCGGGCTGCCGTCTGGCTGACGATTCCGCTGATGAACCCGATGACGAAGGGTAGGAATGGCCGGATGACGTTTCCGCAACCGGTGTCACAACCTTCTGTAATACGAAGATCCAGTGAAGGACGGGTAAGATCGGAAAAACCGGATAACAGACAGACAGACAGACAGACAGACACATCGAGACACAGACACACAGGCATACCAGCCAAGAATATGCACAAGTCGTTCAGAAATAGGGATTAACTTACACTAACGAAGAAAAAGCTGGAACCAAAAAGAGTCCACTTCTCCAGCTTCTCCAGGAACTTGGCTTTGGCCTCAATAGGAGTGAGCTTGATCGTCGCTTGGAAGTAATCCTGGACGATCTGTAACCACTGCGGAGGGCGTGGGTCCCGGACGCTAAGTGCCGGTTTCGGTAGGAGGTATTTGACTTCCTTGCTACACAAATCCAAAAAGCCAACGGTTACACCGACCCTTTCCAGGAAAAAATACGTGAAATAACTTACACATCCGGCGGCTGTTGCTTGTCAGTGGAACGGTGCAACAGTGCGGCAATCTTACCGACCTCGCGCTATTTGGAACAAAATACCATCATTATAGGATGTTCCATGTCTTTTTAATTGGAAAGAAGAAAAAAAGCAAAGTCAGACTGTACGAACCACTTCTTCGTCGACAAGACCGCCGGCCGGCAGCACCAGCAGCAGTCCGTCCAAATAATCCGGGACAACCTGCAAAAATGATTCCGTCAATGGCTTGCTTGGAACGCGGGAAACCTACTCTACACCTCCGGTGACGTACTTGATGGAAAATCATTTCAATGTAGGCAGCATTGCTGGACGGATCGGAGAGACGGAGCGGGGAGTACCAGACGGACCGACGGAAGAGGAGCAGAAAATTGTCACTACTCTTTAGCAGCTCCGTTGTGATATCAAGGACGTAGTCCTCATACTGAAGTGGCACTCCATACATATCCTCTAAAATACACGTATCACACCGCACAGTCAATCTTCTTGTCCTTGTGCCTTTGCATGTAGTAGAGTGTGTGTAGTTCAGGTTCAGACAAACCAACGCCATTTGCATGTATGTGATATATATATATATGTAATATCTCACCCTTGTCGCGCATTGCGTAAACGGAGTACTCGTCTGCCTCGGACATGGAGTCAATACGCAGTTGGTTACAGAGTTCGAGAATGACGTCCTCCACCACCTAATAGTATTTGAGAATCCAATATAACCGCTAGTTGTACAGACATAAGAGATACAGTTTCAGACAGAAAAACAGAAAAACAGACAGAACAGACAGACAGACAGACAGACAGACAGACAGACAAATAGACAGACAAACAGACAAGATAGACAGGTAGACAGGCAGACATTTATAGACGGGCATACCACGGGAAACAAGGCTAAACAGAAACTTACAGTTGAGGATTTTGTATTGATGATCTTTTCCATTCCTCCAGGCAGGAGATAGATTTGACGTTTTGAACTCCTACCGGCCGTGATGGCAGCGATCTCGTCCACACTGGGGACATTCTTTCGGCCACCATATTTGAAGGTTTTTCGGAGGTTTTGCAGACAAACCAGAGCGGTTCCGTGGTAGGGTCGCCGCTTGTCGTAGGCGGCCGTTTCAAGGTATTTGAAGATGTACGGTCGCAAGACCTCTGTGCAGTCAAAATATGCTGCCACGATGGAGAAGAACCTCCAGCCGCGCTGGCAGCTCTCTCTGAAAAGCAAGACCATTTATTCAGAGGCTTCCGCGGAGACCAATTTTCAAAAAACTGGCAATCCAACAGGCAGACAAAGAGACAGACGGACAGACGGACTTATAGACAGACTGAGACATACACACAGGCAGGCAAGCAGACAGACAGACAGACAGACCGACAACTAGACAATCAGACATGCCAGCAAACATGCATCTACATAGAATCAGACAGGCAGTTAGACAGTGAGACTGAGTGAGTAGTCATAAAAACAAAAGGAAACAATGTTAGTTTTCATCAACATGTCATATGCAGACATTTGGTACACGGTAATGATGATGAATCTTACGGTTTGGCGCTTTTATTGTTGGTCGTCTGCTTGATGATCTGACAGTATACTTCATCACGGAGCATCGGATATTTATGGCACACCTGCAACGATGACCGAAGTCGTACTTGAACTTTTGAGGTCCAACGGATGACTGAACGTACTACTTGATGACCGACCTAGCGTATGCTACTCTCCAAGCACCTGATTTTGCTGTACTGTCCATTCCACTTACCATGAGAACCATGTAGACAGATTCCACTTCGTTCTGATTTTTCGACATTGGGTAGTCCGTCATAAATCTCATTAGCGCTGCAGAATCACATCAACGCAATGTGAGAAATGTCAAGATAATTACTCTAGCCGATGTGCACGCAACGGTTGTCCTGTTATTTAACCAAATAACTGTCCTTACAAAGAAACGCCTCAACGGCGACCTTGTCCAAATCCGCATTGTCAAACTTCAACAGCGAATGTTGAATTGGCGACTGCAAAAAACAACAACAATTCGTTCCTGAGTTATGGACAAAAATAATAACACAATACTTGAATTTAAATACATTAATACGAATATTTAACAATAGTATGCATATTAACAGGAAGCTTTTGAATTTAAATAAATTTCTAAAAAAAGTATTTATTATTAAAAACAAAAAGGTGAAGCATATTATTTGAATTCATATACGTGTGTTCAAAATTATATTCTATTGCGAGATTCAAATAACATAACCTGTAATTAAAACGATATTGTTTAAATATGAATTTTGTTGCAATATTATTTCCAAAACGTTCTATACTTACCCTTGAAAATTTGACCATTTCGGCCTGCTCTTTCCAGGTCCATTCCTTGCCGGTGGCGTCTTTCAGCTTCTCAATCTGCTTGATGGAACCCTGCATGGAGGAGGCATTGGAGTCGCGCCGGATGGGATTCACCACGCCATACCTAAAAAATGTTTTCCAGGTTACAGAATTGAAGCCATTGTAGCACCTACTGGTACAGTTAGAGAGATCACGCTACGATTCGGCAAGCATACTTTTCGATGGACTGACGGAAGTTGAACATCGCAAACTCCACCATTGAGAGCCGACCGTCATTGGCACGTGTTGCCGCAATTCCGCGTTCCGAACTATCGGATCTCTGGGAGGAGCTGGACGAGTTAGTTCCCGGATGACGCTCTCTGCTTGCGTAGGAGATATCACCCGAACCGTTCTGCGCGAATATTGAAAAAGACAATGTCAGAAAGCCAGATAGACAGCCAGCCAGACAGGCAAACAAACAGAAACACAGACAGGCAGACAGACGGGCAGACAGACAGACAGACAGACAGACAAACAGACAGACAGACAGACGGGCAGACAGACAGACAGACAGACAAACAGACAGACAGACAGGCAGGCAGGCAGGCAGGCAGATAGACAGACAGATAGTAAATGAGTTCTTACAGTCATTTTCTTCGTATCGGGCACAGTAAATGTTTTGGGTGCCTGTTTATTGAAGATGGAATATAAATTTAGCTACACCGAACAAACACAAGGAAAACGCTCTTGATACACACCTGTCCAGTGGAGGATTGAGGCAGTTTCGATTTGACTTGGTAAGCCTCCTGTCGGCTCAGTGCGACTACATATTCACACGGAAATATTCCCCATCGCTCGCCGATGTTACCGTAAAGCCAACCTACGGATAAGACAGAAACTTAAAGTGAAAACTCAAATTGTGTTGCTTGAGATTTCTTGCCGAAAGAGATACAGCTCGTTGGACACCCAAAAAATTTCACGACTCCACCGCAGATAAAAAGCCGAAAATCCCACTTGAAAATGACACAGTTTCACTCGCTGGACTGACACACACACACACACACACACTCACAGACAATGCCTATTCAGCTGACCTAGCTGTAGGTTACGCAAAGTGGTAATTGATCCTCCTCACATACGGAGTACCCAGACAGCGGGAAGGGAAAGAAGAGACCGGACACCACCACCATCAACACGGCTGCGGTTCACGGTCAACGGAAAGCTTAAACTGCCTTGATTTTTCATAAATTACACTCAAAAATCGACTTCACAGACAGAAACAAAAAAAACGCTCTCTCAATCTCTCATAATCACCGGCAAAAATTGCGCGTGTGTAACTGGACACTACCATGAAAAACTGCCTCTCCGTATACAGACAATACATGACAGTCAACAGTTCCACCAGAGATTACGTGTACAGACAAACAAGAATCAGGTTTCCGTTTGTGGAGGGGGGGGGTGTTTGTCTAGCTGTATTTCATATTTCGCGCATGTACTGGAGGGGAGGGGGTGTGTATTGGAGGGTCTCTGCTGCTGATGGTGGTCTATGAATAAACCAATGAATGGCGTACCTTTGTCCAGGTACGACTGGTTGCGCATGGCCAGCTTGATGATGTCGTCGCGGCGGAAGCTCAGCAGCGTCGGGTCTTTTGTCCGGTAGTCCGCGACAGCGCGCACAAATTCGCCGCCCATGCCGCCGCCGCCCGAGATCTGTTCCGTCAACAACAAGATGCCACTTAGCACGTCGTAAACGCCGACTCTCATCTCTCTTTTTAGCGGATCCAACTGTGTCGAGATGATTTCTCGGCCACAAACGCCGGTAATAGTGACGGCTACTACTTTTACGTACGTACCTGGTCAGCCTCCGCGGACATCTGATCAATGAGTGCCTTTATTTGGACGGCCTAGAAAATGTGGAAAATGAGCGATCGGGGGAAGCTGTCAGTGTCAACAATTTTCACCATACTTTTAGGCAATTAAGACACCCAGCCGCTGACGAGTTGCAAACGCAAATAGAACATGAAAACTCTAGGGGCTGGTGGGCAGACAACCCCTGGCAGGGAAACAGACAGACAGACAGACAAAAAAACCGGCAAAAAACAAACAGACATGCAGGCAGACAGATAAACAGACAGGCAGGCAGACAGATAGGCAGACAGACACGCAGACAAAGAGACAGACTGACAGACAGACAGACAGACAATCAGACAGACAGACAGACAGACAAACAGACAGACAGACAGACAGACAGACAGCGAAGTAAGCGTCTTTACTCACTTTGTGCGTGTGGAAAACCCAATTGTTTTTCTTCGAGCTTGGTCCGGTATTAGGCTGAACGAAGACAATCTCCAGTGTGGACGGCCGGATAATATTGGTCTCCAGAACCTCCTCGAAACGTCGATGCTCGCCAACGGTCAAATTCTCCTGGTCTTCACTACTGTCTTTCTCGAGGCGGACCAGTCGCAGACCCGAATGCGACATACCGATAAATTGGCGACGAAAGGCTGTTCCTCCGTCGTTGTCGACCTTCAAAAAGTAAGTCCACGTTTTTCCCCGTGGACCGAAAAGTTCGCCATAATAAGACTGCTTAAGTAACTCACAGCAACTGGATACAACCGGCAGAAATATAACGGCAACTCTCTTGCCGCATCGATGACAATCTTCTTCACTTGTCCCTTCAGTTTCTCCGGTTGTGATGCCGATTCAAGGTCCGAAATACCGTAGCTTCCTGCAATACAAACATTTTCCGGTTTGGGAGAGTAAAAAAAGCGGCGTTTGCTGATGAAACTAAGACACTTACCGAACAGTGATCGTAGATGTTCCTGCTCGTCGCGTGTCATGCGCACGCAATACTCATGAAAGACGTCATTGCAGATTTGTGCGAATATTAAATTTGTTGCCAGTGGGTTGTCAACTTTTTCGGCCGGTGTAAAGAACTGAAGGAGGCGGAAGAGAAGGCGCCGGTAAATGTGAGGGCACGCCCGGCTAATATTATTTCTAGTTACCACCGACACTGACACCGAGACCGACACCGAGACCGACACCGACAGTCATTATACAATTAATGCGTGCTCCGAAATCTTTACAAAACCATTAGCGGTATGTATCAAAACAAATTATTATTTCAGCATTTTCAATCGATTGATTTGACCATAATTTACACTACAAAGTTATCTAACAAGTAAGAGGAGCATCCCAAACTCTTAGTGGAGGAGAAAAAAAAACAAAAATTCCGATGCGGGGAATCGAACCCCGGCCTCCTCGGTGAGAGCGAGAAATCCTAACCACTAGACCACATCGGACTGTCATGCACTACATTCAACTTATTTGTTTACAGTCTGTTGCTTAAGAAAGCAATCGCTTTTTGCTGTGTTGTTTAATTGAGCTCGGGCAAGTAACACCAACAATTTTCACCTACTCAAAATAATCTGGTCCAGTATTCTCACATACACTACTAATTGAAGCACATTTTTTTAAGTTTACTAATGACTTTTTCGTGACATTTTAACCGTAAAAATTCACAGAATTCGCTCATTATAATGAAATAGTCTTGAGGCAATAGATCAACCAACAAATCAATCAATCAACGATTGATTGGAAACATCTGTAACAAATAATGTAATTCATCAATCAATCAAAAAGGCACAGTAAAACTGTAATAAATTTAAACTGAAACATTCATTTTAAAGCCTGTTCCGGCGACAAGTTTTAATAAATAATAAATAAACTAATAAACTAAATTAATAAACTAAATAAAAAACGATTACCAACCACCTGCCTGAGTTTTAATTAAATTAAAAGTTAATCTTCTTCCAAAATTAGTTTTAAATTAAATCAAAATGAATTTGATTTAAACTAAAATGGTTTTTTTGGGCACTTTAACTGACATTTCAAATTAATCCGAAAATTAATTAATTAATTACTTAATAAAAATAAAATACAATAAAATATAATAAAAAATGATCTCCCGGTACCTCTTTCCGCATCGTCATACTCCAATGCGTCCGGTTATAAGCGTAGTACGAGCTCCCCGCCGGACTGTCCATCGCCGCCTTCTTCACCGTCTCCGTCGAATTCGTTGCGGACGCCATCGGTGAGAGGGTTTTCGGGAGGGGATGTACCTCCACGGGATGGTGCTGCTGCTTCGCTCCATGATGAAATCCCTGCACCACAACCGGCGGATGGTTCCGCACCGGTAAGGGTGGGTTCGGGTTCACCTCCACCACCACGGTTCCCGGCGGCGGCGGCGGGGCCTTAGGAATACCGTTGGCGTCGAAGATCGGCTTCAAAACGGGCATGACCGGCGGTGCTGGTAGAAAATTCTTCTTCTCGGGCGCTTTCACTTTGGCCGCGGCGGTTTTTCCCGCGTGTCCGCCCAGGGTTGTCTCCAACAGATTCCTCACTCCCGCGTCCATCACAAGTCGATTGGGCGTGATGTTGCGGGGCACTTCCGGTGCCTTGACTGCCGGGGTGCTGTAGACCGGCGGGGTGCTGCGGACCTTCTCCGGGACGACCGGCGGTGCGACGACCGTAGAGCCAGGCAAGACCGGGACCTTGCCTAACTGACTTAAATTTGTGGTTTTATGCGGCTCCACGTATTCCACATCCGTGGAGGGCGTCTCCAGCCGCGGCGGCCAAAGGATTCTGCCGACGCGGATGGTGCGGGCACGACCGGCGATTTCTAGACGGCCCGGTTTACCTGTATTGTTGATAAAATTATTTTGTTATTTTTACAATGAACAAACACAGTAATTTATGTATCTTTTTTATGAATAATATATACGTTAATGTTATTCAAATTTGCACCTTTTCATAACAGAAAATTAAGATGAATTCAATTTTATAAATAGTTGAAGCAAATAAAAATGGCTTCGACAAGCATACGAATTATCCCATTATAAACCTACTCATATACGGTATATACGATACATTACGTACATTACGTATTAGATACATTTATAGATTACTTACATTTAAGACAAAGTTAAATTTCGACCAACTTCTCTAAATGGTGGAATGTTTTATTTTTTTTATTTTTTTATTTATTTTATTTTTATTCAAACGAAAAGTAGTTAAACGCGTTAGGACTTTTGCTTTACCTCAATGTTTTAAATTTACAGAGATAGGAAAAATAATACATATATATAAATAATGGTATACGAAGACACCTGGAACAGCATTATACGATATTTTCGCTAACGTGCACTTTCACTTAAACAGTTAAATAAATTATAAATTATTTTATTACATAGCAAAATAATATTTTGTATACTTGAAAATACTCGCATCACATCAACAGCTTGAAGTTATTTCTACAATATTTATTTGAAAATGACATGACTCATGATTCACGTCAAGGCAAACTCGATAGCTGAAGCACTTTCAATTTCTAGGAATTATTTGTGTTTAAAGGAGTGCTCAAGGGGCACAATAATATCGGTAAATACACGCATGAAATTACAGCTCAAATATATTTTATTGTAATACTAAAGTATTTTATTATACTACTTAAAATAATTAATATAAATATTTATAGTAATATTTTTTGGTACTAGTTGAAGCGAACAATAGTTTAAGTCATGATTTAGCTAAACATCATTTCAGTAAGCAATTGATTTAATTCGGTTTGGGCGGCAACACTTGCCTGGCTCGGACAAGGCGGTGTGCGGCTTGACCGCTGGCGGTGGCGGCGGTGGCGGCGGTGGCGGACCAGTTTTGGCGGTCCGCGGAGGGAGTTCATACTTTCGCGGCGGAAGGACCGGTTCCGGGTCATACTTCCGCACCGACGTCGTCGGCAGGGGCGTATTACTCCGACCGTGATGGTGGCTGCCTTTGTGGTCGAATAAAAAGTTCTCCTCCAGTCCCGTCGGGGTCGGAGGAAGCGAGTCCGGACTACCGCTGTTATTCCCGTCCGAGCCGCCGCCGCCGGTCCGATGGTTGTGCAATCCGCGCGCGGAGAGGCCCATTTCATGTTGATTCTGCAGGAGCTTCTGCTGGAGTTCGTAGTTTTGGTGGAGCGCGTTGGCCAGCTGATGCTGCAGGTGGATTTGTGTCTGAATCAAGCAAGGCAAAGCGTGAAGCAAAAAGAAATGATGTGTGGAAAAAGAGCAAATTGAAAAGTGGTGGGTGGATGCGACTAATTAGCGGTACGGTGATTAGTGATAAACAAAGAGAGAGAGAGAGAGAGAAAGAGAAAGAGAAAGAGAAAGAGAAAGAGAAAGAGAACAAGATTGTTTGCACGAACGGGCGTGTCTGTAACGGGTGGCGTTAAAAAAGACGTACCGCGACGTTCTGCTGCTGGAGGTAGTGTTGGAAAACGGGATCCACGACGGGCCCGGCGTGAGCTGGAACAACAACCGGAGGGTAACCTATAAAGCGCAACCAGATAGGCCGGAAATGAGCGGACAGACAAGAACGACGAGGCACACAAGCACGAAAGAAGAAGAGACCATTTAACTAATGCGGAAATGAGGTGGTCTTCATTTTTTCAAGCTAAAACCGACACGCAAGCGTGGAATCAGCTAAACAACTGCATATTCAACCAATCTAAACAGACATGTAGACAGTTAGGCAGGCAGACAGATAGATAGACAGCCAGACAGGTATGGAGCCAGGCAGGCAGGCAGGCAACCAGACAAACAGACAGACAGACAGACCCACGGATGGAAAGACTGAAAGCCAGTAAGATAGACTGATAGACAGGCAGACAAATCGACACATAAACAGGTAGATCAGCAGACAGTCAAGAAAGGCCGCGACGGGCAGCAAATTTATACCTTGACCTTGACCAAAGGGGTACGCATATTCAGGTGTGCCAGAGGAATTAGACCTCTTATAGCCACCTGCAACACTGCGCGGCGCAGGGGGATAATAAGCGGGATGCGGAAAGCCATGCAAATGAGATGGCATAACATGCGGAGGACCCCGATGTCCTGTAGGATCACTCAGAACGGACTCGGTTGAGCGTGCATGCGACAGAGTAGGAACGTAAAAAAATGGATTCTGATACGGTAGATGATGACCATCACCTGAGCCGGGAACATCACAACGAAAAAATAAGGGCGCGGAAATTCGAAAGCAACATGCAGCTCGACATATATTTTAAACTAATGCTTACCAAGGGGCAGCTGGGGAAAATACCCGAGGGGTGGCAACCCGGCTGCGGACATTGGTCCGCCTAGGGGAAGACCGTATTGAGCGGCTGATAATACTGGTGGAACGGGCTGTCCGTATGGATAAGGTGCCGGCTGCGACAAATTCGCAGTCGAACCTCGGAAAGCCTGTTGATGAAATGATTCATGGGCCAATGAAAACTTTTGATTTGAAAAATATGCACTGGGCTACATACCGCCGGTTCATTTGGCAGTTTGGTTTGTTTTGAGCCACCGCCTTTGATAGAAGCGGCAAGTTTTTTTACATCGAGGCGCGTGACAGGTTCATCGTCATCCTCATAGACTTCGATCCCGAGGACTGAGTCGAAGATCTCATCGACATAAGCCGAAATCTCTTTGGGATTGCTCGAGGTCGGGACCAACACTTTTCGAACATGTGACGTCATGGATTGCGCCTATAGATCACAGACAGAATAGTTTGATTATTGTCTGTCTGTCTGTCTGTATGTCTGTCTGTATGTCTGTCTGTCTGTGTGCCGTTATGACAGCCCGTCTATCGGTCTGTTTGTCTCTCTCTCTCTGTCCGTCTGTTTGCCTGTTTAAATTTGTGGCTTTCTTTCTGTTTGGCTGTGTTTCGGACTGTGTGCCTGACCACTTGTTGACAGTGCATCAATTCAACTTACATCGGATGCGGCTGATTGCGCTCTTCGCTGATGATCGCCGCCTTTCCCATTCGAAACAATAGATTCCGGCTCGCTCAGCACCGACTGTCCTGACCGATATCGTTCGTTCAGATTGGACTGCGACAGACCGGGATGTTCGATGCTTTTGTCATGGGACGATGCGACATTGAGCGCGACGTCAGCTTCCGTCAGCAAGTATCGCTTGTTCAGTGCACTGGTTTTGGCGAGGTCTTGCTTGTCCAGTTCGTACCGTTGGTTCAGTTTGCTGTGCTTCGCCAGACCTAGACGAGTCACTTTCTGGTCTACTGGTTTACCGGGCCGATGGTTCCCTGTAAAGTACATACTTGTTCTAATAGGCTAACATCAGCCTACAATGTGTCCTTGTCCATAGGTCTGGTTGTCTGCTTGGTAAGTTTCGTTGTCTGTTTGCGCGTCATAACGTCGATTTCTTTGTTTGACACTCTCTATCTGACCCTCTATATCCTTGTCTGCTTGACTAGCTATCAGCCTGCCTGCTTGCCTGCCTGCCTGCCTGTCTGTCTGTCTGTCTGTCTGTCTGTTTGTCTGTTTGCCTGTTTGCCTGCTTGCCTGCCTGCCTTTAAGTCTGTCTGTCTGCCAGTCGGTTGCTTCGGTTGGTCTATCTGCCCGCCCATCTGTGCCTTCATCAGTAGCTCTGGCTTTTCACTGACGGTCCTTGAGATAGCCACCAACAAAATGATCTTACTATTGGACGGTCCGCCGGACACCGATTCCCCATTCTCATCCTCATCGTCAAAATCCATCTTCCCCACATACGACTCGCCATCCCCACGCCGTTTACTATCCCTCGATCGGTGAAGCAAAAATGCTGGCTTCAGCGACGGAAACGACGACGGCAGTTCCATCTCCGAAATGACATCCAGTATGTAATCACTGCCATTCAGTTCCACCAAACGGTCCCGGTGATCGTCCACCAGCATGACAGTCCATCCGTTAGCTTCCGATATGACATCACTAGACATCGAAAAACACCAGCAAATAAGAATACAATCGTAGGTGTTAAAACGCGGTCCGTTGTCTGTGCGCTGGGTGAGAAAGAGGTGTAAGCTGTCAAAGTGCGCGAACACACATTTGGCGGAATAAATTAGCGCATAATTACTACGTCCACTGACCAGTTGAACGACATGTCTGTCCCTACTTGCGCATGTGCTTACAAAGTCATTAGGATTTTTACCGTTGTCGGAGTAGATTCTTCGCGAATTCCGCCGCCGTGGTCCATGATGTAACCGGACCGGCACGGCTGTCACCGTCCGGAAAGCTCACATTCATCGCCATTAAGGCATTCTTTCGGCTGGTCTTCATCTCCAGCAGGGTCGGCGGGTAAACACGACTTTGACTGGAATCAATGGCGGAGCATTGCAGGAGTTTGGATTGGCATGTGAACTTGAAATTGTCGATGGCATAGTCGGAAATGTACCTATTATGGAGTGAAAATGCCGTTATACCAGATCGTAAATTTGTTTTTTTTTATCTGGCATGATTAGCAGGCATCGTGGTACTTTTTAGTCAGATAGTCGCCCAAATCATAGCCATGTCATAAAAACACAAGAAGGGTATTGACTTTGTTGTCTGTTTGCCTGTCTATCTCCGTCTTTATCAGTCTGAATGTTTGTCTGCCTGCTTATCTACCTACTTGTTTGTCTGTCTGTTTGTCTGTCTGTCTGTCTGTCTGTCTGTCTGTCTTTGTGCTTGTCTGTTTAGTTGTCTGTTCAACTGATAGTCTGTTTGTTTTTCTGTTTGTCTGCCTGCCTGGCTATCTGTTTGCATGTCTGTATGCCCATCTTGCGGCTCTTAGTTGGCTGCTCAGGTGCCTGCTTCTACTCATCGCATTACCTAGCTACCTGCCTGTGTTCTCTTTGACTGTCTCGATCTTCTACTAACCGCATGCTGTTTTGGCGCAAAAAGCGGCCCCACAATTGACCGCCACGCAGTTTTAGTCAATTAAATCATAATCATCAGCCCGCATATAACAGAGATACTCACTTCAGCAGGTACTTGTACAGTATCTGAGATGGTGGGAAAGCGCTCAGGCACGACGCCATGAGACACCAACCGCGCTCCACGCTGGCCATGTCGAAGGATGTTGATACGGAAGACGTCGACGATACGGTGGTGTTATTTAACAGCTCCGGCGGCCATGTCTGGTTGCAAAGCTGGCAGTAGATTTCGTCCCGCAGTCGGTCCGCATGTATCAAGCCCTACAGACACGAGAACGACGTGTGATAGTGCCATTTGAAAGGGTAAAAAACGGCACTACCGGAAATATCGATTACGGCATATTATAATTGATATCGGCAGCCGACGTTCGACGAGTTTATCGAGGGAGAAATTTATGCGCTCGAACCTGAACTTACCTTATGAACAATGTAATCCGCCAGTACTTTCTCCTTCTTTTCGCCCAGGGTATTGTCGTGGGTGAAACGTAAAATCTACAATGTACATGAAAAAAAATGGCAGGTCAGTTGGTTTTCGCCTATAATTAAATGTTTAATGATGTAAACATAAAGTTAAATGTTTCGTTGATCTGAGCGTAATCTCACCGAAATGTACGCCCAAAACCGCAGTCAGAAGTCAACCACACTCGAACGGTTAGTTGAGTATCGACTTTTAAACTGTTCTGGCACATACCAAACGAAATATTTCCAAGGCTTCGTGCTTTTCATCCGCAGTCAGATTGGTGAGAAACGGTTCGGAGATGGGATCACGACGATGTCCCCACGTTCGGTTCTGTGAAACAGATAGACAGATGATCACCCAGGACCAGACAGACAAGGATTTATAGCCCACAGAAACAGCACCGACAGACAGGCTGGCAGACAGACAGATAGACAGACAAACAAACAAACAAACTGACAAACAGACAGCAGACAGATAGACAAACAAACAAGCAAACAGACAGACAGACAGACAGACAG
>LRSR01002591.1:0-13496 GCA_001579985.1 Hypsibius dujardini
GAGCGCACTCTTCAACTGCAACGGCAAAGCGAAAGCGGAATTCGATTCCCCCATCCAAGTGGGCACAAAAAAGACGCGGAAAACATGGCGGAATCGGAAAAACCTACCTGGCGCGGCAACTTTGATGCCCGGACAAAGTTTCGGAACTTTTCCTCTCCGGCTGCATCCATCACAATGGGTCTCATTAATGGCAGTTCCCCCGGAGATGATTTGGCGCGCGTCAACAGCATCCGCGCCCGCTGCGAGCGCAGGTGGTACCACCGATAAGCCTGATACGTGAGCACTCCCAGCACGGCGGCGGTGGCGGCCATCGGCACGCCATACGTGGAGAAGATGGGGGAGACATCGTGGGAGGCGCTCGTTGACGGATTTCCTCCTCCTCCTCCTCCTCCCGAAAATCCAGGCATTCTCTTATTTCTGACTGATTCGATTACGGGAGCGCTAAAAGTACGCTAAGCTGACGCTACGGTTAGATGGACTGGTGGAAATGGACGTGCGGAGTTTGGTGTGCGACAATTCTTGATGGGGATAAATGCGGAATTTCGGAGTCGCGTCGAGCAGACGAATCGCGGTCGTGATCACGAAACTTGACAGTGCGGTCCGGTGTGGCCCCTGCTGGATCCGGGAAAAACGTCAGTGTAGTGTCTGTGGGGCTATGGCAGTTTGCAAAACGATCAAAAACCCGAGGACGATAACGGCGATCTTTATGCCCACACAATCTGGAAAAGCACAACACGTGGTCGGTTCGGTTGCCTAGGGTGATTCTGTGCGAAGGTCGGGTCCCACATGGTGAGCTGTCACCACATTGCGGTTTCCGTGATACAGTATCCCATAACACACCACACGTTAGCACTGGTGAATCATGTACTAGTGTACCAGGGGCCAGGCGCTACCGAATCTACTGACGTGACCCCGTTCTTATCGACTTACTTAGTCTATGTAGTTTAAGCCGTTCTTATCGGTGAACTGGTTGTCAAAGTAGTGACTAGTAAGCAGTTGTGACGCACATACAGTCAACGACAAGATCGAGTACACTGGAGGGTCCGGGGAATGGGCAAAAGGGCGGGGCAGGGGGTGATTTTCAAACAATCAACCCCCTGACCACCATCTGCTCCGCCCCTTTTGCCCATACCCCCAACCGTCCAATCTATTCCACACCTGCTAGAAGTGTACTCTGGAATGGGCACCGGGTGGTAGGGGGCGCTCTGTCGCAAATTAATTAAACACAGACAAGTCACTGCATAGTCAGCGACATCTACAGTGAACTTTTCCCAACCGTCCAATCTATTCCACACCTGCTAGAAGTGAACTCTGGAATGGGCACCGGGTGGTAGGGGGCGCTCTGTCGCAAATTAATTAAACACAGACAAGTCACTGCATAGTCAGCGACATCTACGGTGAACTTTTCCCAACCGTCCAATCTATTCCACACCTGCTAGAAGTGTACTCTGGAATGGGCAACCGGGCGGTAGGGGGCGCTCTGTCGCAAATTAATTAAACACAGACAAGTCACTGCATAGTCAGCGACATCTACGGTGAACTTTTCCCAACCGTCCAATTATTTTTAATTAAGTTTTTTAAGCATATTCCCACAACTTGTCTTCGTATCTGTTACACGTTCCACCGAGTTATCTATTATTATCTGTCTTTTAGGATCTTGATGATAGCTAAAACCTGTCTGGAAGTTGTGATTCCAGGGTGGCCCATTCCAGGACCTCTCCCTCCCAATGGTCGAAACGAGTCCGTGTCTCACTTCGCCAGTTTTTGCATGTCCATTTGCATCTGCGTAACAGATTTCGACCGAAATACTCGTAGCTTCCCATGCGCGGAGGGAGACCGCTCTTCGGCTACCCGAAACAATTGTTTCCGATCCGTTCCATCCTATTGATCTCACAATGAAGGTGTTCTTTTGCAAGTGTTCGCACATACACACAAAGAAAAAGCATGATCAAGTACACTTCCGCAAATCGGTGATCGTTTATAATAACACATATATTCTTAAGTAAAAGAAAAACAATTTTTAGCCGCAAGACAAATATCCCTAACGCCACCACAACACCGCATGTGCTACACGTTTCTAGGAGAGGAAAAAAACGGCAAAAAAAGAGCTGCGCACACAAAAGTGCGCCTTGCGCACACAAATGTGCGCCTTGCGCACACAAATGTGCGCCTTGCGAGAGAGAGCGCGCGCGCACTACCGTCTTCACTCTCCACCCCCCCCCGCATCACGCAGACTGGCCCCACCCCCAGCTCGAATCTTAAAGTTTCAAACCAAGGCCTGTACAAAATAAAAAAGAAGTGTTCGCGCGCCATTATAAGGATATCATCATGACTCGAACAAAACAACCGCTGAGAGAAAGAGAGAAGAGAGAGAGAGCGCTCGCGACGGTTAAAAACTTCCTCCAGTACCACCTTCATCTCCCCACACGGCCGGCTATGAGGTGCTCCGCGCCAGCAGACCCATATTCACGCGTTGTTGGTCGCCGCTTATGCCGCGATGCTGGAAACTACCGTTCAGGGCGTACGACAGGGTGTTCATCGCACCCGGCTGGAACGAGATCAGGCCGGGGACCAGAGTCACACACTGTTGTTGCTGCTGCTGCTGTTGATGAGGGATCGCCGTCTGGAACGTCTGTAGTGTGGTCAAGCTCGTCGGCTTCTGTCGTGGTCCTCCTCCTCCTACCGGGACTGCCGCCGCGGCGGCGGTTAACGCAGCCGGAAAGGCACTCGGGATTACGGCCATCGTGGGAGATTCACTTTGGAAGGCCTGCTGCGGACGCGACTGTGCTCGAGTACCAGCCGGGCTGGCTTTCCGACCTTTCCGTTTGTTGCCGGAACCGCGACCGCCCGTAGACTTGACCACGGCGGGGATGTCCGAGCCGGAGGGAGGTCCCGTAGAGCCACTTCGCCGAGCCCTGTTTCCGGTGGAAAAAAAGGACGCGAAATGAACGCAAGGGCCACAACGACGGCGAAAGAAATGGCACGAGATCGTATGGGGAGGGAAGCGAACATTGATGTGGGGGGGGGGACTTACGAAGGCTTGGCATGGGTCAGAATGTGGGATTTCAGGTTGGTCGACTGGGCGAACTTCTTTGTACACCCTTCGAAAGGGCAAGCAAATGGTCGGTCTCCTACAGAAAAGCAGAATGATTCACCAGCAAATGGATGCAGGGCTGAAATGATCCGAGACCGTGCTGCTTACCAGTGTGGATCCTGACATGCGTCCGTAGATTGAAGTCCAGTGAGAATCGCTTTCCACAACCTTCGAATGTACACTGAAAAAGACAAATAGCGTGTATATTTATAAAAAAGGGTCGATTTTCGGCGAGTTCATAAACGGCGAGTCCTCCACGAGTCTTCGCGGAGTCTTCGCGGAGTCTTCAACGAGTCTTCCACGAGTCTTCGCGGAGTCTTCAACGAGTCTTCACGGAGTCTTCCACGAGTCTTCGCGGAGTCTTCGGCGAGTCTTCGCGAAGTCTTCGCGGAGTCTTCGCGGAGTCTTGACTAACCTGGAACGGCTTCTCGCCGGTATGCACCAATTGATGCCGCTTCAGTTTGGAACTCTCCACGAAGGCCTTGCCGCACTCCGAACACACGTGCACTCGCGGTCCGTGGGTGTGCAGGTGCTTTCGCATGGATGCGTTGTCGCGGAAACCCTTCCCGCAACCCTTCGAGGGGCACATGAAGTTCTTCCCGTCCTCTCCGTCCTCCGACTTCCTCAACAAGGTGGAACTAACGCAGAAAAACCGTGCTTACTGGCGCGAAACGAGGAAAACATGCGCTTGTGTAGCAGTAAGTAAGAATATCTTGTCACCTACATAATCGCGGCAGTTTCAGCCTTCACATGAGCAGCATCGGTTATTATTTTGCGCAGCTTCTTTTGCGCTTCGTATTCCCTCTCGACGTTCCGCACCAGCTGGCTCTCCTCGTCCGTCCCGACATTCTCCCCCACCACAACCGTCACAATATCCGAGGAGGCAATATCGAGCGGAGACAACGGCTGTTCTACCACTCGCTGGTCGATCCTCTCATCCAGCACGGATCCTAAAACGAGTGAAATCTAAGTCACTGCAAACTGCAGAAATCAGCCATTGATTGCTTGATCAGAACCAACGATAATAAAAATAATATCAGCCGAACAAGTGAGAGCGCCTAATGATCCTATTCGAAGACAGTGAAAATCTTAGCATTTTCCCTGAAACTAAAAACGACTGATTTAAACTAACTCGTGTCATACCCTGGAAAAGTTAACAAAAATGCAAAAAATCTAATTTTTTTTAATTAAACTGAATTTAAATTGTATTTCATCATGTTGGAGATGAGGTGAAATCATAAAAGGAAAGCAATGAGAACGCTGCAAACAACCTTTTTGGGAAGACGAAGAACAGAAACTTCAAAATGTGTCTTACCTACGAAAACTCAACGAAAAATGGCAAATAATCATTTTCTTCTTCACTTAAACTGAATTAATTAATATTTTATCACTTCGGAAGTAAAGTAACGTAAAAACAACGAGGAAATGAAACACTGCAAACAAGATTTCCTGACGAGCACTCACGAATGGTATCCATCATTCCGTCATCCAACCGCGGCAAGAGCGCCGTTTTCTCCTCCCGCGACAGTCCCACATCAATCACCAGCCCCATACGCGGCTCCTCATCGACATCGACATCCACAGCGACTGAAGGAACAGTGCTGGCACAACTGGCTGCAGCCTCCGTCGTGGCTTCCTCTTCCTCGCACCTCCGATCTCTCGCTTTTATTTTGGCTGGCTTCAGCTTGGGATCCTTCAGCTGGCGCTTTGCACCGGGGTAGCCCCGGGCCAGCTCGGAAATCGGCTGCAGCGGCTGTGGGTGAGGCGCGGCGATGAAATGGCGTGGCTCCTGCTTGATTGGCAGATCGCCTTCCTCCTGCTTGACTTGCGAGATAATCCCCGCCACTTGCAGCTCCGTCGGCTCGAGGTTGAAGAACTCGAAATCGCCGTGCCCCTCCACGGTGGTCTCGACCGTCTCCACGACCGTTTCAAACTCGAAATTGTCCATAAAGTCCAGCATGCTGTTGTCGCTCATGTTGTGAAAGTATCGCTCCGAAACACTCGCTGATGCCATGACTGGATTGATTGATTGATTGATTGGATTGATTGGATTGATTGGATTGATTGGATTGATTGGATTATTGCAGGGGAAATATTCCTCCGTTGTTGTAGCGCATCAGCGGCGCGCGGGGATGGGATGCGATGGTCGGGAGTCCAGTTAAACGGCCAGGAGGAATGAAATTTATTTATTTAGAAATCTCTGCTAAACAATCAAATTTCGGGATGAAAACCACAATAATAAAGAGAGAGATGTGTTTGTCTTTTCCGTTTTGCGGTCACAATCAACTTTCTCTCGGCAAATCAACGGCACGACGGTTTGAAAACATGCTGGGGTGAGAAGTGAACTGAACGGAGTGAACTTACCGTACTGGATGGGGAAAACTGCGCACGTGCAATGTGTGCAATGTGCAGCAGTGCAGTTGGCCCACAGGTGGCGCTGTTTATGGTTCTATTATGATTTTTGAAAAGATGCCTGATGAAAAAATAAAGTAAAAACTTTTGAAAATGTTATCGAAGAGTTTGTTCACGAGACAGATTTGTGGAAGATTTGTTTCTTCTGCAGTGGCGCGGAATGAATGTTGTGGCAGGTAGGGCTATGTACAACGGACAGGCAGCCGTTCTGAATGCCCTCCCTGATAGGGCTACTCCAAAGTAATGGACCAATCAGCAAATATCGCAACGCGATTGGTCGGTGAGGCATCCACGTGATAAATTTGAATTATCATTCACGTGCTGCAGAACTGCAGGCAGGCGATAGGTGGCGCTGTGGTGCATTAGACTCTAACGTGGAATTCATGATGCGGAAACCAGATCTCGAAATCTCAGCCACGGAATGTTCATCCCTGTACAAATCAAACTGCCGCTGTAGTCAATTTTATATTCCTTTGCCAAACTTTTCCTTCGAAGTTGTCTCTTTACAAAAATGAAATTTTGCGCCTGCCCGCAACAAAAGAGATCTAGTACTGTGTTTTCGCGTTAGACAGGGACAGTGGTAGTGGAGTGGAACGTGTGCACGGCTGTGTGCACCGGTACACACAGCACAAGCGCCGCGTGGCCGATTAAACACTCCACAGCTCGTACGCTGTCCCTGTCTAACGCGACAATGCAGTACTAGAATCCTTAAAAAGGATCAAAGATGACGTAGAGATGACGTTTTAGAATGCGTGGAGCTTCTTGCGGTCAATTCACCAATTTATGCGTGCGTGAGCAGCGGCATAAGTGAACGGAAAGGCGCTTCAAGTGGGCAAAATAAGCATTTTCATGATATTTCAAGAGGTCTCGCTTTAACATTCAGCTTGTAGTGTAAACAAACCAGTTAATGCTATCGAAGGTTGTATGGTGTAGTGGTTAGCACGTCGGACTTTGAATCCGTCGACCCGAGTTCGACTCTCGGTACGACCTATTTTTGCGACCACTTTTTCAAAATCGTTCCCTACAACACGGAAAACGGGATGTGTATGCGGCATTAACAGTTCACACAAGATCAACTTGAAAACGAAACAATTCTACGGCGTCCTTCGAAATCACAGGGGAACAAGTTCAAAATCTTCGTACACATAAGACCAAGTGACGACCGAAAGAAAGCGACCAAACAACAAAAACAACTGCTGATGAAACGGAAACGGAAACGGGGAGGAGGAAACACCATAACAAAAGGGACTCTCTACGCGGCGACAAGTTTGCGAAACTTCGCGGACGACTCCACATCGAGCGTGTCCCACAGCTGCTTCGTGAACTCCTCGCCGGCCTTCACCGCCAACTCCCGCCACTTGGTCTTTACAAACTGGATCATGTCAATGGAGTAGCAGATGTTGCGTGAGCGGAGATCATGACGACGGATTTCCTCGAATGTTCCCGAAGCCATCAGCGCGGCGGACCGCTGTTCCGGGAACTCGTCGCTGCTGAGATTCAGCAGGTCCAGGTCGTTGGACGAACCCTCGTCTCCGCCGCCGCCGAAATGGTCGTCCGACAGTTCGGCCATTATCTCTGCGATAGCCAGGCTGATGGCAGGGAAATGGGGCGCGAGCAACCTGACAAGAAAACCAGATTCGGATTACATGTAGTAACACTGCGGCAGGCAGACAGGCAGACAGGCAGGCATGCAGGAAAGCAAGCAGGCAGACAAAACAGACACGAAAGATTGGCAGGCAAGGTAGACAGACAGATAGAGATAGATAAACAGACGGAATAATACAGGAAAGTCAGAGGCAGACAAGGGCATAGACAAACAGACAAGACACTCAGACAGACATACAGACACACAGAGAGGTATGCAATTAGGCAAGCAGGCAGGCAAACAAGCGTACAGACAACAGACAAGACACACAGACAGACACACAGATAGGTATGTATAGGCAAGCAGGCAGCCAAGCAGGCAGCCAAGAAGGCAGGCAGCCAAGAAGGCAGGCAGGCAGGCAGGCAGGCAGGCAGGCAGGCAGGCAGGCAGGCAGGCAGGCATGCAGGCAGGCAGGCAGGTAGACAGACAGATAGACAGACAAACAGCCAGACAAACAGAAGACAGAGAGACAGACAAGCATATACATAATCAGACAGAAAGACAGTCAGACAGTCAGGCTGTTAGACAGATATGCAGAAGGACAAACTGCACCATCGGTGTGCCCAGTCAGATTCGCTTACTTGGGATCACCCAGAAGCAGGCTCATGAAGGCCAAACCGCACAACTTCCTTCGCTCCAACTTTGAGATAAAGTTGATTTGCTCCGTCCAGAGCTTCATAAACTCATGAAAAATCTGCAGCGCACTGGTGGTCTGCGGCGGAGATCGGTCAGCAATCACCGCGAACACCTGCGTGAATCCCTGGAAGTTGTAGTAGAGGCAGCGAGCCAGCAGTCCCATCTTGATGGCAAACACTCGGGCAGGATCAGTGGGCAGGCCGATCACCAGCACCACCAGCACCGGCGTCAGCTTCGGCACCGCCGCGGCCTGATAAATCTGCACACTCAGATCCAGGATGCGAATGATAATCTCCAGGCCTTCCTCCTTGATCTGCGGAATGGTCAGACTGGCCCAGCTGACAAGAGTATCGTAGAACCCGGTGAAGAACGGTTCCGGCGCGAGAATGAGGTACCCTTCCAGTACTTCCATCACAATCTCCATGTTCTCCGAGGTGACTTCCAGCAGTGCCGGGAGACGCTCCGTCAGCAGTTTCTGGAGACGCGGAGTGCAGACCTCGCTGTTCTGCAGCAGCGCTGTCCAAAGGTCGAGGCCGTCGGTCAGGAGGTGGACATGTGCCGGGTTGAGAAGATCGGTGCTATTTAAAGGGAGAATGTATATTGCTTAGTTCCTTATGAATGGAGAAAAAAAGACACACAAACACACAGCCAACCTCATGGCAATCAATTCGGAAGCGAAGCCTTCAATCTGCACTGCGTCCCGTTTGAGAGCCCTGACGGTCGTCTTCACCGCCGTGACGATTCCACACTGGACCAGATGACTGTCTCCGGACTCGGTCCACAGATCCATCAGACACTGCAAGAGCTTCGGGACGAAAGGATGCACCTGTGATTCCAGTCGCTCTAGCGTGATGTTGAGAGAATTGAGAATGACCACTTGACTGTCGTTGGATGTACATTCCGTTACTAACAACAGCAGGCCTTGAAAGATGGCCGGAGCAACCGGGGCCATGTCTTCCACGCGGAATTCGAACACGTCCACGGTGGACTTAACCACTTTGGCAGCCATGAGACGTACAGCGAGATGCTCGCTGGGTGCGAGGCCTTCAACAAGGAGCTGGAAAAGAGCGACCCGAGATTCGGCCGCCAAACGAACGGAGCACCACTCGCCAATGAGCCAGAGGATACGCCGGCGCAAAATCATGTTCCTAGCGCAGAAAAACAAAATCCACTGTCAACTGTTAGGCTAACTTCATCTTGCCTGAAAGTACGTCTACCTATCTGTCTCCAATCCTGTCTAATCTCTGTCTGTCTGTCTGTCTGCATGTCTGTCTGTCTGTCTGTGTCTGTCTGTCTGTCTGTCTGTGTGTCTGTCTGTCTGTGTCTGTCTGTCTGTGTGTCTGTCTGTGTGTCTGTGTGTCTGTCTATCTGTCTGTCTGTCTGTCTGTCTGTTCGTATGTCTGCCTGGCTGATTATTCGATTAAACGCTGCACTTCGGCTTCATATTTACTGTATCGATTTGTCCTGAAATTCTCTCCACAAATGGTCCCGAAAGAGCGCGTCGAAATCCAACATGTCGAACAAATGAAAGGCAGCAAGCCCGGCCGACAGATAAACGGCTTCCTTAACAATCATCGGGACATCGTGACCCGACGTGGTGACTTTAATCAACTCCACAATTCTAAAATTTGAAACGATTGCAAGGTTGTAAACAGGACTAACTGAGGAAAAAATAGCCCAAATCAACTTACTTATTTCCGCTGATGTCTTGGTTGCTGTAGCACAAGGCGGACAGCAAGCTCTCGGCAGACGGGCGAAGACAAAATTTCCAATTATCATACCCCTCAATTTCATTACCTACAAACAGGAACTACTGTTAATCAGCAACGTGGAAGGTTCTGACAAACGAACGGGATAGCTCACAGTAATCTTCGGTGTCTTGCGTCAGTCGCTCCATGTCTGCCGGTGTCAATGGGAGCAGCTTCGTCACCAGGACTTCAATCATCGCAATGACATTCGGCTGCCCAAAATACGAGTCTCGAACAATTTGAAGGTGACTGCTCTCGGGATGAGGATCGTCTTTGGTCGAGCGATACGCGCGCTCAGAGTGAAAGACTTTAATTATGTTCATGCCGGTGACGAGGGCTCGTTCCGGCAGGTTGAGGCTTGAAGAGTCTCCAAAGACGAGGGCGACCATCTGACTTATGATGCGCAAGAGGTAAGGCGACATCGCCAAAGCGTGCTCCTCCATCATACTCAGAGCCTGTCAATAAGATGGGTAACAATCCCATCTGCTCCTTACAAGAGCCTAATACAAACAAGTCACACCACGTAAACAAAGAAGAAGGCAGGCAGGCAGGCAGGCAGGCAGGCAGGCAGGCAGGCAGGCAGACAGACAGACAGACAGACAGACAGACAGACAGACAGACAGACAGACAGACCGAGACAGACAGACCGACCGACCAACAGACAGATAGATAGACAGACAAGACACAGGCAGACAGAAAGATAGAAAAACGTACAGTTCGCTGAAGTCGCAGTGCAATTTTGCGGACGCTGACTATGAGCTGAATCCCGGCCTCGCTCTTGAAGTCCTCCAGTTTTTCCAGTTCAAATGCAATGTTGTAGAGCCCCATAATGACATTATCGTCTCCGACAAAGGTCCAGTAGTCTTTAAACGGCTGGAACTGCGAATGATCCCGCACGCCGTTGACCATCAATGTCTGGAGGACTTTCGCAGAGTAGAGCGCCTGTCGCACATACTGATCGTAGCTAAACGACCCCGGTGCTGGACCCTTCCTTACCAAGGCCAGCGTGCTCCGAAATATATTGACCACAGGATAGAAAATATTGAAAGTCATCTGAAAAGACAATCCCAATCAACACAACGCAAGCAACTCAATTCCACTGTTTCGTATCAGTCAGTAGATTCAGTATTAGTATCGTAATCTCCCGATCTTAAGGGACAGTTAAGCCCCACCCCCTCGAGTCATCGGTTGACTGTTTAATCGGATTCACTGTGTCGTGATTGGTTGAAATTTAAGAGCAACTTGGCAGCGATTGATTGATTGATTAAGGGGAATTTTTTCACTCACACATTGGATCAGTTGATTGATTGATTGTAGGTAATTAATAGCAAACGGTGATGCACAGATAAGATCCGGGGTGGATCAAATTAACTGGTACGGCAAAAAGTGTCCCTCGAGATCGGGAGATTACGGTACTCGTACATACAACCCGATGCACGTACATTGCAGAATGCTTTCCGGTCGTTTGGCAGCCGTTTCGTCGCCAGCTCTTTCGTACATTCGTGCAGCAGCTTTATGGCTCGGCATTTTGTCTCGTCGTCGGTATCACTCGACAATTTGGATCCTGAAGCGTATGGCAAACGTATTAGACGTATAGAGCATCCACAGTCCACACTAACTTTGTCGTCCGTCAATCAACAATCAATCAAAGGAACAGCACATGGCTTTTAATCAAGCAATCAATTGACGGTACACAGCACATGGCACACAGCACATGGCACATGACAATCAAGCAATCAATTGACGGTACACAGCACATGGCACATGGCACATGGCAATCAAGCAATCAATTGACGGTACACAGCACACAGCACATGACAATCAAGCAATCAATTGACGGTACACAGCACACAGCACATGACACATGGCAATCAAGCAATCAATTGACGGTACACAGCAGTAAGTCTATTGAGACAATTGCCAACTTTGAAATTTCACCGGAAAAAAGTTCATTTAGCTTGACCGACGAAATAAATGTTTATATTCATTACTAAATTAGGTTTAAATAAAAAAATATTTTGAAACAGTTCTGAATTCGACCGTTGAAAACTTCTCTCAAGTAAAAACAATCTTAAATCTCGAGCACACACCGATATCATCCACAAGAGTCGGCCACGTCTTCGGGTAATCGAACCTGTCCACGATGAAAAAATCAATTCATAGCTGAATAATTTGCGATTGCCCGATTAGAAGGCAATAAATCAAGGGAAAATATAAAAAAACCAACCTCGCGATCTTTCCGACCGCGGCAATTGCTTGTTTCACCGCCTGCAACGAAAAGAGAGCTAATGCTTGAGTAGCGATCGAGGAATTCAAATCATCTGGTTTCGATAAGGTTGTTTGACTGCACGAACAGCTGTGATAAAACTTTTGTCACAGTGTAGGGCATTATTGCGTGCGACTTCATCGATTGACTGCATGATTAACGATGTGTGTATAATTCACTTCAGGTCCTACCGTTGATTGGTTGATTAGTGTGAATAACAATGTGTGTATGATTCAATTCAGTTGATACCGTTGATCGGTTGATTGGTTGATTAGCGTAGTTCACTTACACCCATATTTCCTTGCCGGAAACAGGCCTGAAAAATGCTCCCTCGAATTCCGCACTTGGTCGGCTCATCCAGCTGTAACGCGCCACTCCGCCAGAACTTATCCGTGTTGTTCTTGAAGAGGATAGCCGCGATGGTCCGCACGTCATCAGGCTGAGCGTCGTCGCAGATGATCGCCCCCAGAGCGGCCAGGAACTGCTTGTGCGACTGACATGACTGCAGAATCTTTTCGCCCGCCATCACGGAATCCGGATTTTTGCCCATGGTACAAAGGCGAAGGGCTTCGAGCACGGCGGCGAGGCTGATATTGTCAGGGACGCCTCCCGCAACCGGTTCCGGGTTCGCCACCGAATTAGCACTGCTTACATCCATCTCACAGCTCGCAAAAACGAACGCTAACGGGTTGGAGGGGTCAGTAATTCACTCCGGGACGCGAAGAAGTGTGCGGCACGGGGAAGAGCAACAAGATGGCGCGATTGAGAACGGAGAGAAGAATTCTTCCGGGACGGCTTTTCTGGCTGGAATTTTCAGCTCCCAACAGCATCTGATGTTCCGAGGAAGAGATTTCAAAACGGATTATTCAATGGAACTTATTGGAAAGGCTGCAGGAAGTGAGGGATTAGGAGTCACGGATTGTACCATCAATCAGGGAAGATTTTAATGGCGTCATCTCCGAGCGAGTTCTGCGCAGATGCTCCGGCTGATGTGCAACGGACAAATCCAAGTGGTTGGCGAAGTGGGATCACTCACTGCGTGCAGTCGTGAAGGAATGGTGAGGAATTCCAATGCGGAATTGAAGTGTGCACCAAATTGGAAGAGGAATTCAGAAGAAGGCTTCTGCATCTGTTCAAAAAAAGTCAGACGCTTCTCCAACACACCCACTTCTTACTAAGTCGATTTCTTTGTAAGCAGGCGCAATGAATGTTTTATCTGCGTGAAGGTTTGGTTATTGTAGCAGCAAATTAGCCAAGAACATAAGGGAATCTTATAAACGACAACAAAATTGGAAAAAAGAGTTTGTATGAGCGCCAATCAATGAATCAATGGAGGATCTTGATCGTTGTGTTTATTGCAGTCAAGTGACAGTTCTAAATTATTCGTTACATGCAGAACATACGGTACTAAACACACAGAACATGTTCTAAATGACGTATTCAACTGGCCGGACGGAAAGAGTGCGACGGCGAGCTCTTGTGCTCACCTCACAATTTATTTAACATCAAATGCATTGAGCTAACCTCTTTGATTGCGACTGATTGTTTGATTAGAGACTGCAAAAAGCCATTCATCCACTGAGTGACTGAGCCACGTACACATCGTCCGCCCTAATGTCCTTCGTACCGGGAGTGACCGTATTTGTAAACGACGAGTCTAAACGTTAAACGCAAAAATTTTCCCATGCATCAAAA
>LRSR01002595.1:0-12916 GCA_001579985.1 Hypsibius dujardini
TATGTCTGTGTCTGTGTCTGTGTCTGTGTCTGTGTCTGTGTCTGTGTCTGCATGTTTGTGTCTGTGTCTGTGCCTGTGCCTGTGTACATGCTGAGAGTGAAGATGTTTTATGTAGCATGCGGCCCACAAAGTCTGTTGGTCGCAATACACAGCAAATGGTATTTGCAAGCTAGAAGCGAGGACGAAGCCTATGGCGAGGTATAATTAATTTCATTTCTTGCAGTGAGTCGGTTGGATGTATGTCAGACCTGACGAACAAGAATCTTAACGCTCCGTTCATCGTTTTCGCCGGAGACTCTCGACCGAGACAACTGCGAGACGGATTAGTTCTCGCGTTGACCGGCCAGGATTGGGACAAAATAGCCAACCCAAAGGTACAAATGGATGATGCAGTGTATAAAAAACACGAATCCAACGGCGAATTTCACAAATCGGCTGGTGTCCACGTGAGATTTGAGTGGATCTTTCATCTTGACAACGGAACTGGAAACATGACTCACTTCATCCAGCACACCATTCTGTCAGAGTTCAAGCCTAACTTACTGGTGCTTGGTGTCGGAGTTCACAGAATCAGAGAGTGTCATCGAAAAAACATCAGCCAGGCGAATTGTGCCCAAGAATACAAGCAGTAAGGATTACAGACACAGACACAGACACCGACGCAGACACAAACACAGACACAGACACAGACACAGACACACAGACACGCACACACACACACACACAGACACACAGACATAGATACAGACATAGACACAGGCACACAGACATAGATACAGACATAGACACAGGCACACAGACATAGATACAGACATAGACACAGGCACACAGACCTAAATGCAGAGATGCCTTTCTGCTTCCAGGCATTTCCTGAAGTTGCTCCCTCTTCTGCTGCAACTTTCAAATACGACAGACATCATCTGGGTACCACAAACAGTCATTAACGAGCGCCTACTACGCCCACCTGGAGACATAGGCTCCGGATTCACCAACGAAAACGCACTTCTCTACAACCGCATGATCACGGAGGCTCTGGACACCTTACCTGACACCAGCCGAAGAAAAATAACCTACTGGCATTCAGCTTGGCAGAGTAGCGTGGAGCTCAATGACGGACTCGACGGGCTTCATCTGGGTCCTCATACAAAGCACCATCTAACGCAAATGTTAATCGATTGGTTATGCAGCTCCGTCAGTCGGAGAGAAGTCAGTACTTTCAGACGCTACCAACGGCTGGTTTGGGGCAGCGACCCTCCTCAATTCTGTTGTTCCTGATGAGTAATTAATATCTTTCTTAGTCACGATCATAAAAATAAATAAAAAATAAACAATGAACAAAAAAACATGAAAAATAAAACTGAAACTTCGGAAACATTGCTGATGAATCAACCAATCAAGCCCCGGGCCATTGCACAAAATGGTGCGGGGTAATCGAAAAAATTACGGAATTCTGAAAAAAACTTCAAGTGAAAAACACGAAATAAAATAAATAATTCGAAATAAAATTGTTAAGGCAGTTCCGTCATCGTCCGTTAGTCGAGAAGGATCCGTGACATTCCAAGCGGAAACAACTTATTCAATCAGGAATACTTTGTTTTGAATGTTAAAAGTATCAGCCTACTCGAGGGAAGAGAAATGTGGTTTGTCTTACTAACAAAATGCCACAGATTTTCTTCTCTGAAAATGCGCGCCAAACGTAAACTGATTACCGTATTCCCCCGATCTCAAGGGACAGTTAAGCCCCACCCCCCAGTCATCGGTTAACTGTTCAATTGGATTCACTGTGACGTGATTGGTCGAAATTTAAGAGCAACTTAGCAGCGATTGATTGATTGATAAAGCGGAATTTCTCGACGCACACATCCAATCAGTTGATTGATTGATTGTAGGTAAAGAAGTTTTCGTGGTATTTTCGTAGTTTTCATGCAGGCCCCTAAGGATAGCCGCCCTCAGATAGTCGATACTTCCCTTTACGGGGGGATGACAGGACATAACACAATTATGCCTGTTGACGCGCGCCGTGTTGAAAAATCAGCAAGCTGAAAGCTTTCTGTTTGAATAAAGTAATTGACAGCGGCACACCGTCTCGAGTCGCAAGGGTGCGAGCTCGACCGCGCCGACGACCGAGGCCAAACTCGAATCACCATGCACCGGCACCGATAAACACATCTCGCCGATCTCAAGGGACAGTTAAGCCCCACCCCCTCCAATTATCGGTTGACTGTTCAATAGGATTCACTGTGTCGTGATTGGTTGAAATTTAAGAGCAACTTGGCAGCGATTGATTGATTGATCAAGCGGATCTCCTTGACGCACACATTCAATCAGTTGATTGATTGATTGTAGGTAAACAATAGCAAACGGTGATGAACAGATAAAATCCGGGGTGGATCAAATTAACTGGTAGGGCAAAAAAGTGTCCCTTGAGATCGGGGGATTAATTTTCTTGTTTGCTCGTGTGATTGATGTTGTATGCCTTTATTTGCCATTAGACCATGTCAGCTCTCCCAGTGTGCGTAAAAGCATCAGCACACCTGTACAGAGATATCTTAGTGACCTTTACAAGTGTCGCATATGGACCCTCAAACAGGCGGTTGCCTGTCTGATTCTGTTCAATAGAGGAAAGGGTTGAACGTAAGGACTGTCTATCGGTTATTTCGCTCGGGCGTTTCAAGGAGAGATGCGTGTAATTCAGACTCGGACCGTTTGTTTGCTGCTGTCTTGCGTGGAAATGCTTACCGCCATTGAGAACTTTGAGAACTTTACGATATTTATCATCGGACTGTATGGATCGACGAATCCGGCTGATATGAGGATAATCGGGCCGGGAATGGAGCTGGCCATTGCGGAGGTTCGGTCGACCTACTCCGCGTTTCGGCATTTTCACGTGGATTACTGGAGGGAACCTGGATTGGATTCTTGTGAGAAGCTTGAGGGGCGGATTGCGGCAGAGGCAGCGGCGGTTTACTACAAGAAACAGAGTTCTTCTCACCCGTTGGCGGCGTTTGTCGGCACTACGTGCGCCTACGCTGACAAACAACTTCTCGACCTTTTACGATGTAGAGTTTAACTGATCCGTCCGTCAATCGGTCTCTTTGTCCGTCCATGTTTCACACTGTCCGTCTATCCGTCTGTCCGACCGTCCGTCCGACCGTCCGTCCGACCGGCCATCCGTCCGACCAACCGACCGTCCGTCCGACCGGCCATCCGTCCGACCGACCGTCCGTCCGTCCGTCAATCGGTTTCTTTGACCGTCCATGTTTCACACTGTCCGTCTCTCCGTCTGTCCGACCGTCCGTCCGACCGGCCATCCGTCCGACCGGCCATCCGTCCGACCGACCGACCGTCCGTCCGTCCGTCAATCGGTTTCTTTGACCGTCCATGTCTCACACTGTACGTCTATCCGTCTGTCCAACCGTCCGTCCGTCCGTCTGACCGTCCGTCTCCTTGTCTGTCGAGCGTTTCGTCCATTCATCCGTCTGTTTTTGGGTTCGCCATGCCGCCCACCCGTTTCTGCGTTTGCCGGACTGTCTGTTTCTTACTACACCATTTCCTATGCTTCCCGACGGTTAGCTTCCTCAATCTCCCGGGTAGATCGACTCTTTTGATTTCCGTTCCGTGTTTTAGTTTGGAACCTTCCCTTTCTGGACGGTTCCAGTATCGGAGCCTTCATCGCAGACCGAGAGCGTTACCCGATGGTGGTGGGATTTTCCTACAGCCAGCTACGAGCCGGAGAATTTTACTACCGTCTCTTCAGACATTTCAACTGGACCGCAATCGTTGCGATTTATAATGTCTCGGATTTGGCTTGGAAGGGGACGTTCTCGGCCATGGATTACCTTCAGGAGCGACCGGATGTGCAAATGGAAACGGTGCCGCTCAATGACAATACGACGCTCTCCGTGCTTCAAGCTCGTCAGATATCCCGAAGTATGTGTATATATAATGGCCACAAAGTATTTTCCGTGAATTTAGATTAACGTGGCACAAATTTGGCCCTTTCTGTGTGTGGACAAAATTTGCCATCAAAATAAAGGAAGTTTAAGAGCACCAAATGTGGAACAAATTAAGACCCAAAATAAAGTCCGAAAAAGGCCTCGAAATTGTTTTTCTGATCTTGCAAAACGCCTTAGGAATATGACTCGAAGAATCATCTAACAAAATCCTGCCTTAATTATGCTTTGCAGTATGCATTCTTGTCACAACTCCTGTCGTCATCAGAAATATCATGGTATGTTCCCAACCGACACGGAATTTTGAGCATCCTGAGAAAACCAGATAAAAGATGTAAGAGATCGTTTTGTTTAGCTCGCTGCGCACGAATTACATCTCACAAACGGCGACAATGTAAGGAAGGAATCAGATATTTCCGAGGTGACCACGATGTTATTAATGATTGAGCCTGCCTTTCGAAGGTCTACATTGCAGTTGCTTACTTTAAGAGCAAAAACTTCTTCGGACCGCCCCAGTGGCAGATGAACACTTCAGATGACCAAGTACGTGGAGTTCATACACGCCTTTTACAGTCGTTCTTTGCGAGGTCGCCGGTGTGCTAACCAGGTCCATCCGCCCACTCAACAGTAATTTAGTTCCACCAATCATACCATCTCTCCGACCATTCTGTTGATCGTTTATCCGTCCGTCCAACCGTCCGTCCGACCGTCCGTCCGTTCGTCCGTCCGACCGTTCGTCCGTCCGACCGTATGTCCGTCTGTCCGTCTGTCCGTCCGTCTGTCCGTCCGTCCGTCTGTCCGTCTGTCCGTCCGTCTGTCCGTCCGTCCGTCTGTCCGTCCGTCCGTCCGTCTGTCCGTCTGTCCGTCTGTCCGACTTTTCCGTGGTTCATTTATCTGTTTGCCAGTTGGACCAACGGTCTGTCCGTCCATCTGTTTGACGCGTTGGTATAAAATATGTTCCAAATTATGTGACAGTACGCTAAAGAGGCATTCCGGAGCCTCTTCCTTGTGAAGGTCCACGCCGCAATGACGGAGCCATTTCAACGGTTCGCCGAGTCGGTGGAGCAGCTGTCGCTTCGAGAGTATCATGAACCACTGGAGCCGGCTGACGAGGTTCGCCTAATCAGAGCATCGCCTTCACGGGGAGAAGTGATTTGAATTAGAGTTTGCGCATAATAAAAGTCAGTTTGATCGACGATACTTTCTAACCTCTCAGGTAAATATTCACGCCACGGCTTTTTACGACGCCATCCTGGCCTACGCCGCGGTACTGAATGAGTCCATCAGCGAGGGCGGAAGTGTTTTCGATAGCAATGCGATCTTGCGACGTTTCCGTAACCGAACATTCCCTGGACTGCGCGGCGATTTCACGTTGAACGCCGAAAATGATGTGCCGGGAACCTTCGAGCTGTGGAACTTCCGCAACAGCACCGGGAATTTCCTTGTGAGTGAGGAAAAATAACCTTGTGGCTAATTAATTAATTACCCTTACGTCTGCTGCAGAAGGTCATGGACTTTCCAGCCGGGGCGGAGGATCTTCTCTTAACGGACAATATTGAGTGGTTGACGGACTGTTTCCCGCAGAATTCGAAACCACCGTGTACGCGGGAAGACGAGGAGACTGCCCCGTCAGACTTCCAGTTCAACTACTCCGACAACAGTATGAGCAAATGACACCTGAAAAGTTACCAAAAACCTGATATCTCTCTTTAATTAATGTATCTATTAAAATTTACCAATTGTCTTTAAATCGATTTATGAAAACTATTCAGCTTAGCACATAAAAATAATAAAATAAAATAAAATAAAAAATTAGTAATGAAAATAATAAATGTTTTTAATAATAAAATTAAATCATGATAAAAATACCTTTTTTTAATAATAATAATTTTAATTTAATTATAGAGATTCAGATTGTCTATTGGACACTCGTTACAATTGTCTTGGCTTCGTTCATCGTCGCGGCTATTTGCTTCGTCGGCAGGTAAGGAGCGTGCTGTATTATTTATTTATTCTGACCGGAACAGCAAATCCTCTTGCGAATTCGGGTTCTCGAAACTGAGCTGAAATTAAATCAAAATAAAATAAACTAAACTAAAATTAAACTGGACTAAAAATTTAGTAGCTAATTATTTTTTTAATTATTTTTTCAATCTCAGAAAAATTTCGACTAAAACTGAATTCAAAGTAATTATTACTAAAATAAATCTAAATACAATTTTATTTTCTGGGTTTCTTTTGCAGAATAAAAAGGAACATGCAGTGTTGTACAGAGTTGGGAGGATGGAAACTGTCCGAGCAGCATTTTATCTTCCACCACACTGCCCGTGATAATCGTCAAATACGTTATCGCCTATCATCGTGCAGTTTCCCTTTCAATCCGCTTATGGTCTACTCAAAACAGTGGAGTGAGTTAGGCTAATATACTATGACTAAGGTTTGCTTTTTTTTTAACAAACACCATTTCATCTTCAACTTTCTCAAAAAAATCCTCTAAAGTCTTAGGAAGAGCGCTCAGATTTATTGTGGGCAAATCATCCGTTTGCTTTTGCTCTACTAATTTATTGAAAAACACGTCGTATTCAGAATCGTTATCTAGACTAGACTATGTATAGACACGTGGCAAAAAGCTGAGTTAAGCCATTCCACTCGTTGCATGACTGTTCTACACATCTTCTACCACACTGCCCGTGATAATCGTCAAATACGTTATCGCCTATCATCGTGCAGTTTCCCTTTCAATCCGCTTATGGTCTATTCAAAACAGTGGAGTGAGTTAGGCTAATATACTATGACTAAGACTTGATTTTTTTAACAAACACCATTTCATCTTCAACTTTCTCAAAAAAATCCTCTAAAGTCTTAGGAAGAGCGCTCAGATTTATTGTGGGCAAATCATCCGTTTGCTTTTGCTCTACTTTTTTATTGAAAAACACGTCGTATTCAGAATCGTTATCTAGACTAGACTATGTACAGACACGTGGCAAAAAACCAGTTAAGTTGAGTTAAGCCATTACACTCGTTGCATGGCTGTTGTACACAGCCGCCGAGTTAAAGTGCTTGACTCGGTCAGCGCAAGGTTTTTACCACGCGTTTATTTGCTCCTGTAAATGCCGCAAGCGAATGCGGTTAACGTACGCGCACACAAAATGTGTCAATATGTTAAACAAAATAAAGGTAAAACAAATCGTCAAACGGCCGGGAGGAAATGAAAAACTATGGCTGTCCGATTTGAGCAGTTTTACAGGGAAGTTGTAATGCCGCTTGGGAGGACTAAGCCTGGTGGTCAAACTTGATGGTCAAAGCCTGCCATAATGGAATTATTCCGCGGTGCAATTATCATTCTAACAGACTAGTAAGACTTTGTCCCTTCGAATTTTCAGTATGACCGCAAATAACATTACTTTTTTCACCAGGGCAATCACTAATTTATCAAATTTCATAATTAAATTGAAGTAATTTAAGGTCAGCTCGTTTGTGAAAATTTACGAATATAAAGATTTTGTCGCATGTATTTTCAATTATTAATACTTACAATGTTTTCTTGTTATACAATCGACAGACAGACAGACAGACAGACAGACAGACAGACAGACAGACAGATAGACGAGGGATGGATTCCCGCCAGTACAAGACAACGAAATTTTGAATGGCACATTTTTGTGAAGATTTCAAACTCCGGTCAGAATAGACAAATAATATAGCACGCTCACCTACCGACGAAAACGTAATAAAACCAAATTTTTCTTGCCGATAAACTCCTTCTTCATGGCAAAGATAGCCTTTTTTATGACGTCCCTTATCTGTAAAATGGGGCACTGCCACTGCCACTGCCATATTGACACGTTTGTTATACATCCATTTGAAAAACAAACAAAAGATTCCCAATGTGCAAATGAGAGACGTACTCTTTATCATTATTTGGAGCATTGGGAACAAAATATGTCTTCAAAATTGTAGTCTTCACCTGCAACGGCGGGAGGTATAACTTGTTTATAAAGAACATGAAGCGGATTCATTCGACGTTTCTCCTTCAACATCGTCCCAAGTAAGTTGTGACGTCAAGCGTTGGCGGTCGCCGTTACATTTGTATGATTTTGTATGACAAACTAAAAAACATAGCTTCCAGTGGATTTCATGAAACTGTTCTCCATATAAAATCGCCTACGTCATGTATAAGATGTATGTTTCGTATATGCCTGCTCAAAGAAAGCAAAACGTTAAGGCGGCGCAAAACCACTACAAACTGCAACAGAGAACTGGAGAAACAAGATGATTCGTATTTCAATTCCAAATCCATCTCCAGTGGAATCGTTACGTCAAGTGAAACAGTTTGTTCGGTGGTTTGAGGCTTCCCCAGTACAGTAGGGGACAAACGTTGCCCCTTTCCGGGCCGTGGAACAAAATTTCACCTTTTTTATATTGTAAACGGAACAAATTAAGGGCACGATCTAAGAAATGGACTGTACTCCTTTACTGGACTCGTGTACTGGACTCGTGTACTGGACTCGTGTACTGGACTCGTGTACTGGACTCGTGTACTGGACTCGTGTACTGGACCCGTGTACTGGACCATTTCTAATGCTTTGCTGAACCAAAATTACAAAGCTTGTTTTTTTAAACGCAGTTGCAAAACTTTACAGTACAGAACAGTCCAGTACAGGAGTCCAGTACAGGAGTCCAGTACAGCAGTCCAGTACACGAGTCCAGTACACGAGTCCAGTACACGAGTACAGTCCATGTTTTAGATCGTGCCCAAATTAAGTCCTCTGAGATCATATTTTGTCACTCAAACATTATTAAAATAAAAAGGCCCGGTGCATGTGCAGTGCGCGTCACACTCATTCCCAATTGAGCAATGCACTGTGCACAACGGTTTCCAGAAAATATTAAAATAACAATAAATCCTATTTCCTATCTCGCCTGCTTGTCTTCTTTTATCTTCACGTCTGTTTTGGAGGGAGAATTAAAAAAGGTAAATCTGGATTGTGGGAAGAAGTTTCAGTGTATCGACAATTCCATTTCATACGTTCATCTGATTTCATCGAATCTGCATCACAAGTGGTGGTTGATTGTTTGATTGGTGACTTTTTTTATAGTTTGGCTTTACTGCCTGTTTGATCTATGAGGCGGTCATATGGTTAGTTAGGAGTTTAAAAGTTTAATTAGGGAACCATTTTAAACTGTTTAATTAATAACGTAGGCGTAGGTTAACTGACTCCTTCGGATTTCAGATGGAGATGAAGTTTTACCACCAAAAAAGTTTCTAATTAATCAATCTATCGCTGCCCGTCATGCGACAAATTTCCCATTGTCAAACTCTAAAATGTTTCTAATCAATCAATCTATCGCTGCCCGTCATGCGACAAATTCCCAACGTCAAACTCTAAAATGTTTCTAATCAATCAATCTATCGCTGCCCGTCATGCGACAAATTTCCCAATGTCAAACTCTAAAATGTTTCTAATCAATCAATCTATCGCTGCCCATCATGCGACAAATTTCCCAACGGCTGACATGTCAAACTTAATCTAATTCCATGTTCAATCATGATTGAAATACTCTTTTTACCAGCTGGTGCGGCTCTAGCAATAACTAGACTACTTGATTTCCTCTTTCCATGTGATTTCAAGGAGACTTCGCTTTTCTACGAGGGCGAGCACTTATTTGTCCCTTTTTGGCGCTTTTTTTCGCCACTGGGCACCGGTTGATTGAGCCAACTGCTTTCCCTCTAATTTAAGATCTACCGTAATCGCTGGACAGAATTTTCGGGGAATGACGAAGAAAGTTCAAATTTAATCCCTTCTGCGTGCGTTTAATAGCAAAAAATGAAGTTGAAATTACAACTGTTTTTTTTGTTTTTGTTTTTTGTTTTGTTTTGTTTTAAATTGTGAATACATTTTGTTATAGTGAGTCACGATACCAGAATGGAACGCGGGGGAAAGGCTAGGAAGGCGCGGCCAGCCCGACAGTTACGGAACCAAGAGTATATTGAAGATGAGGATAGATTGATTGATTGATTGATTGGGTTGGTTGCGGATTTCCGTTGTTTCTCGTCATTTACCAAATGGATTTTTTTTTATTCACAGATCTCACCAGTTCCGTCTCAACCGGCGAATGCACTCAGTGAGTTCACAATAATTCGCATGTGCGCATGTTTTATTGCAGTCGAATTTAGTGCTGTCTTTGCCGACTTTGTCACAAGCGATTGATTCTTTGATTGCTTAACATTTTTCCCTCAACCTATTTTGTATTGGTGGAAAACTCAAGGGACCGTAATGGTTGATCGGTTGATTTTACTCCAATTTGGAACCGCCTAATCTTTTTCTGCTTTGACTTTCCTCACCTTTATTTTTTCAGATCGATTTTTCTCGACATCCTCTATCGATGGACTATCGCCAGATTCAAAAATTCTACTTAACGTATACTGTGATATAATTGTATTGGTTTTATTATGAGATTGATTTAAACGTAAGGTTGTGAATTAATCATGTTCATAATAAATCAAATTTAATTCTTTTAAAATTAATTCGGTTTTTTTTGGCTGAAGATTGTGATTTCCCCTTTAGTTCGACATAGTTGCGATCGTTCCTTTTTTTGTTTTGGTTATGTTTAACCTTTCAATCGCAACCATTAATTTTTTCAAATTCTTTTTGCACATCGTAGACCTGGAAAACTGGAAATGACCCTTCCAGAATCTTGGTACTCTTCTGCGGAATCTTCTTCCGGTCTTTCAAAGCAAATCACCCCGGACAAAGAGTGTCCCACCGATCAAATCTGTAACAGTAAGTTCCCTGTTGAAGGGAACTTCTGATCAAGCGAACGCTCGAGCGCAAACTATTTTATGTCGATGTAATTGTCAGTGTTCGCTTCGATTGTGGAACTAAAATCCAAGAGTTTGCCGGAAGAAGAAGAGTCCGCCAGTCCATCCCAACAGACAAGGAAGCAAGCTCGCCCACAGAAAAAGGAGCGAATTCGTCTGCAACAGGCAGAGAGGGTGCAGGCTCGGCTGCAAAAGAAGAAGGAACGGGCCATTTTGCGGCAACGGGAAGCAGATCTTCTGGTTGAATACGTAAGAAACAAGCTCAATGGCAATCACGTTAACAGGCAGAAAAAGAATCAGACAAACAGACGGGCAAACAGACAAGCAAATAAACAGCCAGACAGACACACAGACAGACACACAGATAGACACACAGACAGACAGACAGACACACAGACAGATAAACCGACAGGCAAGCAGACAGACAGGCAAGCAGGCAGACAAATCTTTGTCTTTTGGCAGGAACAACTGGAAAAATTACTGCAGATCCAGCGAAAGCGCCAGCGAGAAGAGGCTGCCGCGTCTCGACAAGCCAGTGGTGACCAGGCTTCGGAGTCTCGACCGCGGTACACAGGCCCGTTCTCTCCCTTCATTTCGCCGGCACAGTTCTCTGTGGATATTGCCCGTTTCTGCAAGGAGCACACCTACCAACGGCTCGCCATGACACTTATACTCTTGGGACCTCAGTATCTTGATGTAAGTTTAAATAACTCTTTGTATTGTAGAAACCGGATTTTCACATTTTTATTGTACATATTTTTTGCTTATTTTGCATTACACTTTGCAGGAGATTGTGGACACAGCTATGATTGAGCGGAAGCGCTACAGGGGACTTAGCCTTGCTCAGCTGCAAAACGTGCAGGCGGTGGCTCTTCTCGTCCTGGATTTATGGCACATCAACCACTGGAACGCGGCACAGGTCCGTTTCATCTTTTCCATTTCTCGTTTAGTTCCCGAGATGGCAATTTCATCAACTACGTAACATTCAAAATTATTCTAGAAATTGAAAAAGTTGAAATACAGATTTGAAATCTAAACTGGAAACGTTTTTTCATCTACATGTTTAATTTTGGTTTATTTATTAGGAGAAAATAGAAGAGCTCAAACAGATTCGAAAGAAGAAGAAAAATTCTCGCACCACTTTGTGTCATGGCCCGGAGCTTGATTGATTGATTGATTCGTCAATCACGTTTTCGAAGTTTCATTTTTTTGATCCCGATCAAAGTAAAAAGATCGTTTTTTGGAAAACATTTGATTCCAAGTTTGAAACTAGCCCATAGCTCCGCCCCTTGCCAACCAAAAAAGATTCTGCTGATGCCAATCAATTCTAAATCAAATTTGAATAGATGGTGTTAGGTCTACCAACCGTCAGTTGGATAGTTAACAAGTTTATTAGACTGATAGTAAAGACCGTTAGAGAAATAAACTGGAAGAAAGGAAAGAAGAAGTAGAACTGACTGTAGAAATAATAAAACACATTATTATATAGTAAAGTTTTAACTATGGAAATGAAGGTAAACGGCACATACATCAGAATAGGGTTAATAGAGTGGACAGAGTTACGAACTAGTATGATACTCGTGAGTTAAAGAACTATCATGATTGGATATGGGGACTTGTTGGGCGTGTCCAACAAATGCCCTCCACCGGAAAAACACCGACCGCGCGTGGTAGTTTGCTACAACTTTTTCCGAGGCGCCGGGTTTTTGCGGGGGCGGCGCGTCGGAACCCGATAAGGCCCCCCAACGGTGAAATTGAGCGGTTCCTGAACGTCGGTTTGTGTGGTTGTCGGTGCACCTGCACGCGGCCCGACAATCATCTGAAAGGTCGCGCTGTCCACCGGGCCCACCAAACTACTAAATGCGGCTCGCGTTGCCTGGTATAATACGTCAAATGCGTCGTCGCTCATAGTGAATCCGGGCGGTAAAATACGCTGAACTTTGCGTCGGAATCTCGCCTCTTTTCCCTCCGAGATTAACGTTCCCGGGAACAGAATCGTGGAGTTCCATGAAGGATTCACCGCGGCGTTGTTCCCTTCCGGTGCTACTAACGGTCGCGGGTTGATAATCTCCGCCGCCATGACGTTGTCGTGTCGATCCCCCGTAGGATCATTTAAACTGAAATTCCGATCGCTTACCCC
>LRSR01002596.1:0-16146 GCA_001579985.1 Hypsibius dujardini
TGTCTGTCTGTCTGTCTGTCTGTCTGTCTGTCTGTCTGTCTGATGTTTGTGCGGCCGACTTGTGGCGCACAACGTGTCTTTCCACGTTTGTCTGGGTATTTGATTCGTGGACTGGACCACTAGTTTTCCGATTGTCTATCTCACCGACGATTAGCCGTTCGTTCTTTCGGTTGCTGACTGAATTTACTAATTGATTGACATGGTGTCGGATGCATGATTTAAGTACTGTTTCCTCCAACGTTTTCAGTTGCTTTTCTGTCTGTCTATCTCTCTCACTCTTGAGTATTTTTGCGTCTGTGTTTGAAATCATCATATGTCTATCTGCCTTCACTGTTTGATTTACTGATTCAACTCTCGCGTTTGTTTGCCTGATTGAAAATTGATTGCCGTCGTTCATTTACGATAATTTAAGCCGGAATCTGATTGCACTTGCTTTTCAGCTTATCCTTCGATTTCTTCACTCAGGTTAATTTGCATGCGTTATTTTCTGAAATGCTCTGAATTTTTTTCCAGTTCGGCTGGTGTCCATATGATAGCGGACGACTAATCATTGCCCCCTTTTTTCGTGCAGCAATATTTATTCTGGGTCCTTTTCTTCCAGCAAACCGATGAATCGGAGAATGATTCGGCACCTTCCGATGTTTTCTCCGGAGACATGTCCTCCTCGCTCAGCAGCCACGGCGTCGGACCTTCCTCTGAGCTGTCCCGCGGCAGCGGCAGCTCAGTCGGCTCCCAATCGCACTCCTCCCAGTCGACGTCGCCGCCCATTCAGAAATCCGCAGCAGCCGGCACTGATGCACCACCCAAAAGGCTTCATGTTTCCAACATCCCTTTCCGATTTCGCGATCCCGACTTAAGAGCTCTCTTTGAGGTATGTGCTCATTTTTTATATTGCCGGGTGCGCTTTTCATGGTGCTGCGTCCCGTTGAGCGCGCTTGGGTGCTTGGGGAATTGTCCTAGGTCCCGGGGCGGCGTGTGCTGTCAGTCGACGTGAAAAATAGCTTGCTTATGAAATCAGGCCTGAAGAGTGCCGGCACGCATTCGCTGATCCACCAGATATCTATTAAGGAGGCAGATCAGCAATGCATAAGGCTATCAGGCAGACAAAGAGACAGTCAGACAGACAATCAGACAGACAATCAGACAGACAGAACAGACAGACAGACAGACAGACAGACAGACAGACAGACAGAACGCGTCAGTTTGTCGAATCGAAAATCTCATGATTAACGTCTGTCTTCAGCCTTACGGGAACGTCACACAGGTGGAGATCATCTTTAATGACCGCGGATCAAAGGTGAGTGCTCCTTCTTCCCCATCACATCAATTCACATCCATCGCTCTTTGAACTTCCCTGCACGTGTTGCCCATAACGAACCGGAAATTTTGGTTTTGTGTGCTCTTTAACGATTTTATCTCTGGCCCCTTTTTGGTTTACTGCACACCCACACCAATACACAGACGAAGACACTGCGACTTACTACTACCTTTTGTGACCTTTGGCGCGTTACTGACTGCAGTGCCTGATTGTGTCTCTCTTTTTTGCATGTACCTCGCGCATTCAGGGATTCGGTTTTGTCACGTTCCAAAATGCATCGGATGCCGACGTGGCGAAGGTCAACCTTCACGGCCAAGTGGTTGATGGTCGCAAAATTGAGGTGCGAGCGCATGTGATGATTTGTTGTGGGGGGACATTTTTATGTTGTTTTCTCTCATCGCTGGCCGCTGGTCTCTCATTCTCTCTCATTCGTTGTTGTACGGAATGCGCGCAAACGACTCTCGTACTCATCGCACACCACCGTTTTGGTCCGCGGGTCCTGTTTCTTCCCCCCATATTACGTGCCCGTCTTGTTGCGCTGTGCAAGAGGTCCTTGAAGCTTCACTTGGTTTAAGCTCGGTCGAGGATGGATTCAGGTACTCACTTGCCTGTGCAGGCTGCATGTTGTCTACTCTTTGTGTTGCTCATCGTTCGCCTTTGTCTGTCTGGCTGTGTGTCTGCTTGTCTCCTGCCTCTCTCCCTTTGCTGTTTTTTATCTATCGGTCTGTCCTTCTATCTATGAATGTCTATCCTTCTGCTTGCCAGTTTTTCTGCCTTTCTATCTGTGTGTTTGTCTATCTGGCTGCTTGTCTGCTAGTGTGTCTTAGCATGTCTGTCTGTCTGTCTGTCTGTCTGTCTGTCTGTCTGTTTCTCAATCAGTGTGTCTGCTTATCTGTCTACTTGCCTGCCTGCCTGCCTGCCTGCCTGCCTGAGTGTGACTGAGCCTGCTGACTTGCTGACTGGCTGGCTGCAAAACTCGATAAGTCTGATTTCTAATGAGTTTGCCAAGTGGAACTTTAAGGACCCTTTAGTCTCCCTCCCTGTCGCCACGACACGAGCTCTCGCATTTCGTTCCTCTTTTTCGCTGCTCATGGCTTCTCGAGGAGTTGTTTCTGTAAGAGGTGACTTTATAACCTGCACTCTACCGAAGCCGACCGCGAGCGGCATACTCGTTTTTTTTTCATGTTCCACTTCAGAAGTCACACATCCATCACACACAGAAGTCATTTTTCGTTTCTCTCTGGGTTATTTTGGGTGTCTGGCTGACTAAACACATTCGTCTCTTTCACGTCCACCCGTCGCATCCGACACGCTTTAGTTGGGAAATTTTTTTAATTATTTAGTCCTCATGCAACAACGCATGTCTGTTCGTCGTATCCACTTCCACTTCCAGATGAGAATGCGCTGTGACATCTGACATGCTACTTAATCCTGTTCCCCGCGATTCATGTCAAGCAAACAGTGGCTTCATCTTCATCGGGAAAAAGTCATCTTTTTTTCTCATCTTCTTCACTTTTAGAGGCGCATCGATAGAGGATTATAAATCGGAGTGGTCTCTCTATGGCAGGTCAGATTAGGGTACTACCACTCACTCCCTGATGAAAAACCCGCAGGCTTTGTCGGTTGGTTGCTAATGGGAGGATCAGCGGTCCAGCCTTTTGAGAGAGGACCAATTTTTTGCAGGTTCGCTGAAAAACGGAATTGCATAATATTGTGGGGCTGTTACGTAGGTGAACGATGCGACAGCGAAGACAAACAGTACGAAACCGGGAGTCAGTGGCGCCACCACCAGTGGTAAGTCGCGAGTAACGACTGTTTGGATGAACATTGAGGCATGCGGAGTCCGTTAACAGACAGGCCCTTAGGAAGATGGATAAACAGACAGACAGAGAGACAGACAGACAGACAGACCCTTAGGAAGATGGATAAACAGACAGACAGACAGACAGACAGACAGACAGACAGACAGACAGACAGACAGACAGACAGACTGACAGACTTAGAGACTGACAGGCTCACCAGCAGTCATTACAATTACTAGTCAAGACAGGCAAGGAAGTAGACATACAGGCAGGCAGACAGACAGACAGACGGAGTCACTTACGTCCACTACTCGATGACTAGATAAAAGGACAATAATTGTAGATAGCAGGTCAAAGAGGCTAATCAGTATTCCGTTCCGCGATATCTGAAGTACAATGTTAATTAGCTTGTTGTTTTCTGTCTTTAGTGTCATCGGGTGGAAGGGTGCATGTTGTGGGTTCGCCCATCCAAAGAAACCGCAGCGCTATGGCCGGCCTGCTACGTACTCAGCCCTATCAGAGCGCGCTCCTCGCGCGGAACGTCGCCGCACAGGGATTAGCTGCTCATCCACTGTTTTCCGCCGGATTGTACACCGATCCCTATGGACTTGCTGGACTGAATGTAAAGTTTTTGTTGAGTTTCTCGTTTTTTTGCTTGCCAACCTGTTTCTGTGTGCCTGTCTATATTATATATCTGTCTGTTGAGTTGTTTCAATCAAATTTTCCAGTGATATGTGATTGATTGATCGATCGATTGATCGATTGATTGAAGAATTCTTAACAACGTGGAATTCTGTCATTGCAGTTGAATAACTTGGCAGCCGTGGCCGCTAGTGCCCGGAACAATCCGTACGCCCAGCTGACCGCCGCTTCACCTACCCAAACGATGCAGGCTCAGTTGGCCGCTGCCCTCTCGGCAGCATACCAAAACAACGGAAGCAGTATTGGGTAAGAAGACGTCTCTGGTCGTCTGTACTTGTTCTTTTTGTTTTGCCGCCTCTCATCGTGTCTGTCTGTGTCTGTCTGTCCGCTTAGATGTCTGTTTGCTTGTCTGTCTGTCTGTCTGTCTGTCTGTCTGTCTGCTTGTCTGTGTGTGCGTGTCTGACTGATTGCCGCTAACATGATTGTCTTTTGTTTACAGTCGAGACGCAATGGGAAACAGCCAGATCACCGAGCTGCTAAACCGCCATGCCGCCATCGCACAGATCTGGAATCCGTCGGCGTCGCAGTCGCCCAACGGCACTTCGGCGTGGTTTTAGCAATAGTGAAAGGTGGCTGGGGGAAGACTGCACGACGACGATGACGGAGAATCAAACCATACCTTTTGCTTCCGATTACTTATTTTTCTCTCTCTTGATGAACCTACCAATAGACGCCGCAGACGCGTGACGACTCGGCTTGTAGAAAGCTCCCGTCAAATCCTGGTTTCTAGTTCCTAACTCAACATTACACTACTCACACGGACACTTCAGGCTTGAGGGGACGTGTAACTTTTATAGCGCGTGCCAGCAGTGTTAGCCGAAGATGATTTGAATTTGAGATTTGACATGTTCCTTTCTCCCATCCTCTCTCTCTCTCTCTCTCTCTCACTCTGCCAATGTTCACACTTGACACTCTTTGGGAATGGGATGTTGTTGCTGCTCTCCGGCGGCAGCGTTTGCCGCGTTTGCCGCACAAATTGCACCCCCTTTTTGGTTTTTTCTCTCTTCCTTCTCCTCTTCTCCTCAGTGCGAGAGATCTGTCGGTGGTTTGCGTTGTAGTTTTTTGTTTTATGTCTACCCCTAATTTTTTTCGCGTGTGCTTGCGGACATCAGTTGTGTGTAAGCTGTTTGTTTGTGTGTGTTATCAGTTTTATGGTTCAGAAAAAGTGCCGGAAATTTGAATGAGCTCGGTTTCAAGCACAGGACCAACCATGGCAGAACGGAATGGTTGGTCACTGGATGGCACATCCAGAGGGCGACCGGGAGCGGTCAGCCTGGACCGTCGCCGAGCGTGCGATGAAAAGGCTCCCGTAAAACACAAGACATCAAGACTGACAAAACAGAACTGACGAATGGGAAAGCAGACACTACAAGGGGACAGACAGACAGACAGTCAGTTAGACAGCCAGACAATCAGTTAGACAGTCAGACAGTCAGTCAGACAGTCAGACAGACAGACAGACAGACAGACAGACAGACAGACAGACAGACAGACAGAACAAGGCATGCCGACAGAAAGACAGACAGACAGACTGGCAGAGGCAGGCAGATAGACGAACAGGCAAGCATGAAGTAACACGACATACAGACTGATAAGAGGATAAAACGCACACAGGCAATCTTTTTTGAGCCTCGACAAAGTGAAATTGAATCAACGCTGCGAGGTTAGTTTTTGTTCGGAACACTCGACATATGGGATTTACTCTACTCGTTTCCCTGTGCCGAGTCCGGTGACTCGAGGTGCGCCACTGCGAAACTTACATTTTGCAGCGCATCTGATTCGTTGATTCACCGATCGAGGGCTTGCCCTAGCCTAGCTGCCATCGACAATCCATCCAATCCCTCAGTGTGACTCCTCGATCTTCCTTCTCATAATAGTAGTAGAGAATAAAAGAGATTAATCAGTCGTTGCACTTCGCTATCTTTCATTCATTTCTTCATTTCACTGCTAGTCATATTCGTTCGTCTTTTCCCTTTTCCTCCTCTTTTACATTCCCTCCTCTTTCTCCGACTCCCCACGGCTCCAGGTCCATTGTGCTTTTGACCGTCAAACGGGTTAGCCATCAAGGGGTCGTCCTCCACATCTCACACGAACCACAGTCAGTGCCCAATGCCGCGATGCTCCGACAGAGATACAACGCAATCCTTCATCATCGTCTGTCCGCTATCATTTGAGAGAGCTGTTCTTCGGTGGACGACTTGACGACTTGATAGTTTGATGATAGCCCGGTAAGGTCCTCGCCCTACGAACCTTTCCTGTTCGGGAAATCCAAGTACGTACATGTTCTGCGTAAACAGAGTCTTTTTGGACTAAGAACTGGGAATATGGTCGATTTGTGCCTTCAGGTTCATAGTCTCACTCTGAGGTACTAGGATTTTACTGACGGTACCCTCTAACACTAGGTACCAGAGCACTAGGTACCAGAGCACTTGATACCAGAGCACTTGGTACCAGAGCACTAGGTACCAGAGCACTTGATACCAGAGCACTTGGTACCAGAGCACTAGGTACCAGAGCACTTGGTACCACCAGGGACGGGATCATTCTTATAGTGCAGAGACAGACACGTTTTGAGAAGTCGACTCATTCCTCATTGTGCGTTTTTTTAAGGAAGTATGGACAGACAGAAGTTTGACAGACCAATTCAAGGGGGGGGGAATCGAGTTTCCAAAGTTAGGTTCCTTGGCTTAGCTGATTTGGATTTCCCGGGTGTTGCGACAACTTTTTCGGCATCTAGGCAGTCTCCATCTTGCTTCCCCAGGCCTGGCGCCGACGGACCACGCCCTATGACGTCACATGGCAGATACGTCACAGGGGCTGTGGTCGGTGGATTCGTCTTCCGTGGCTGTTTCCTGGCACCAGCTCCGGTACCGTTTGTCGGCAACGGTCAGTGCGAGCGCGTGATCGGATCAACCGTTTCCGGCGGTTTACTTTGAAGCCACAGTGGCGCACCGAGTTACCGACGTTGTGACGTCACTGGACTAGTTTATCATTCAACGAAATACGCCATTCACTGTCGGCACGAGGTGAAACTTCAATTCGGTTAAGTGGCAAAGTTCGGCTAAATGGGGGAAGTAGGGGGCGCAAGTGTCGCACATCTCACTACCAGGTACCCGGGACACACATCACTTGCATCACTTGCACTCATACAAGCAATCAAAACGACCGACCGAACTCGTATTACGCAGCTATCTGACTATTTCTTGGGTTTTTTCTTTTCAACAGCTTTTTTTACCGCTGTTTTTAGAATGAACGTACCTGTTGTCAACTGCAGTATGTGCCTGTGTGTGTCCAACAAGAGTGTGTAGACTGTAGACTGTAGACTGTAAAATGGGCTAGTATGTCTGGGCTAGATCTGCGAGTGGCGCCTCTACCGCATTAATCTCGTCTCTTTAACGGCCAAAAAGAGTTCCTTGTTTTTTCAAAACAGTCGTCTGAACTATTCAAAGGTATTCCTGCCTCTCTCTCTCAATTCCCTCTTGTTGGCAAAATTTTCTTTGACTTTATCAAAGTTTCAATGTCTGTGCCAAGTCACTGACACTGAAATAGCATGGAACACAAAAAGCTCGCCGAATTAAAGCGAATTTTCTCGTTGACCGAATTAAACGTTCTACCTCGTATTGATGGAGAACAGAGTAATACGTCATCTGTCTGTCTGTCTGTCTGTCTGTCTGCCTGTCTGTCTGCCTGTCTGTCTGTCTGCTGCCTGTCTGTCTGTTTGTCTGTCTGTCTTTCTGTCTGTTTGTCTGTCTGTCTGTCTGTCTATATGTTTGTATGTTTCTGCTCCGTTATATGGTCAAGATTGGTCAGAACCTCGAAATGTTTGAATGGAAATGAAAGTGAGGAATGCTCCTAGTTGATTTAACAGGGCGTGAATGTGAAATCTGAAATGGGGAGTTACAGTGTAATTACTTTACATTTACTTTACTTTACTCTTCCCGCCGTTTTCGCACTCCACATATTTCACACTTCCCCATAAAAACAGCAAACAATCTAAACACCTTATCACGGCTCGCGTAAAAATATGTCGTCGAGTTGTAAAATGTTTCCTCGGCGCAGTGTTTTTCATGGTGCTGGTTGTGGCAGACAAAAGTAAGACGACCGGGCGCCTTCATCCAAGGCAGGGTGGCAAGGCGGGCCACGCTAAGGACCTCTTTTTTCCTGTATGATTGTTGTCTGAACGCTTTAGCGATCATCGAGAAATTTGTCGTTTGTTCCGGTCCTGCGAACAAGGCACACACACCCTGCCATGCCATAAATTACTGTGCTGGTAGTTATGACTGGCATGGCATAGTACGTGACTCCCTCCTCGACAGACAGACACAGACCCAGACCGACCGACCGACAGGCAGATGGTCAGGCAGGCAGGCAGGCAGGCAAGCAGGCAGACAGACAGGACAGACAGACAGACAGACAGACAGACAGACAGGCAGGCAGAGACAGAGGAATGAGTCTACCACGACTGTTAAATAGTAAGTATTAAGAAATCTTTCGATCCTTCTCTTTCTCTCGCTGTGCGAACTAGATGCCCGTCTCGTGTGCGCAGCAAACAGGCCAGTCGTCGTAACTTTGCATTCCTTCCCGTGTGGGCCGAGCCAAGTCATATTGCGGTTTGGGTGTCACCCGGAGTTTGCGCATTTGCACAGTTCGCCGTAGACCGGATGCCGGTATTGTGTTGGCTGTTCGAATCAAATCTACAGTACCTCGCTTTGCCTTCTCTGCAGTCAGTCATCAGTGATACCCCCGATTTATATATCTACAATACTAGAATGTGCAGCTCTTTTCCATGTTGTGTGTTCGAGAAAGGCTTTTGTCGTTTAATACTACCCGCATTTCCTGCAGGTTCCAACTCATTTTCGGTCCCCTCCTTTCGGACTTTTCTCCCCCCCCCCCTTTCGGACTTTTCTCCGGGTGCCACGGACAGATGGTTGAATATTTATTGTTAAACGTCTCCTGACTTACCGGGATTATCGGCACAGCGACCTCTCCGCAGCACCTGCGAGCCGAGCGTCGGGTATGATGTCTTGTCTGTCTCCACGGACAGTCTTATTGGGTCAGGTAATACACACGGTTCGTACGCAATATATTTCTTATCTTCAACAAACACCTTTTTATGGTCTTGCCAAAGCCAAAGCGGCCTGACGGGAGGGACAAGTGAGGAGGGCATTTTTCCGGCGGTTTTGAAACTTTTTTGTTTGTTTTCCCGCGGCCTGTCTCCCTGTTCGTATTCTGTCTTGTCTGTCTGGATCCCTTCTGTGTCTTATCCCTGCCTGGATCGAGGGCGCGAGAGCATAGACACCTTTTAAAAATTGCGGTAATCTTATCTGAAAAGTTTTATGTTCGTCCGTTAAATTTTCCGCTCGCACCTTATCAGACACTTCAAAGCGTCGGCAAATGAGAAAGCCGGGGCATCCCGCGTCTGCTAACGTGTCACTTTCCTTTTGTGCTCAGCTTGTGTGCCTCACTCACAGACAGTCTCGCGGTTGTCTCTGCCCTTTTCGATACGATTGTTACTTTTTAATCTTAAACTTTTCTCCCTTTTGTTTCGTTAGTATTCTATATTGCGTTGCTGCTGCGTTGCTGCTGCTTCATGTGCGCTTGTCGTAAAATTAGCATGTGTTAATCTCAGCCTGGTAGTGCTGATAGCGAGCACCTTCTTCACACTACCAGCTGTGGTTGATCACATTCTTTTTTTAGACCCCGACGGACCAACGGACTGACGGACTGACGGACCGACCATAGCATCTTGGTGTGTTTTTATCGCTTGACAGACTGATTGTTGCCTGACTGAAGGTGACGGACACGCCCTTGACAGGTGTGATATTTGGTGGTGCGATATATTAATATGTTTCTTGATTAAGAGTTGGTAGGTATTACGATCTGATGTATGGTCCCGGTGGGTGGGATTTTGATGGGTAAGGTTGCAGGTTATCACCCGTGGGCCGTGGCCGATTTAGAGATGACGTAGGAGACAGGTGTGGTCTATGAGTATTGCTTCGGTACTGATTAGAAATGATCAATCGGTACTGTTTCATTGCTCGTCGATCGCCCTGTCGACCGCGGCGACAAAGGAAGAGAGCTCTCCGATGGAGATTCCGCCATCTTTGCCGCTGTTTTCGGTCAGTAGGATGTAGGAGAGGCAAGCAGGCAGGCATAGACAACAGGCACACAGACATCCCACCCATTTTCGGTCAGACAGACAAATATACAGACAGCAAGAAAAAAACAGACAGACAGAGACACAGGCATGCAAACAGACAGAAACACAGGCATGCAAACAGAGAGAAACACAGACATGCAGACAGACAGAAACACAGACATGCAGACAGACAGAAACACTAGCCTAAATATCGCGCTCAGTCCGGTGAGTTGAATTGGGAAGGACTGCTATTGTCATATCAATTGCGTGCCCTCAGTTTTTTGCAGCTTACGGAGAGGTGGTTGTCTGAAGGTGAGCGTGCTTTTCGTTAAGGGGTTCGCGATCAATCACGTTATGTGAAAGTGTATTTGTGTCATTCGGAGACCTGTCAATTCTTTCAGAATTTCTGCAATAAAAATCGCTGACAGACAATCACGTTACGGAATAATTACAGGACAGGCAAGCAAACATTCAGACCGACAGGCCAACAGACAGGCAAGCAGGCAGACAGGCAGACAGGCAGACAGACAGACAGACAGACAGACAGACAGACAGTCAGTCAGACACAGACAATCAAATAGACAGAGCCAGGCAAGTACAAACCCAGCCCCCTGGTCATCCGTCTAGACAACATGGCGCTCGATTGCGATGGAACCTTAAAGGGGGGCGGACAATGATATGTGCGAACTGGTGTTTGCCATTGTACAGGTCTTTCGAAGCAGGATGTCGCCACACCTGGCAAAGTACGCGTATAAAATTGAGGCTCACATAAACATTCCGACGACTGGAGTATTGGGCCGTAAAAGGAAGTTTGCTCATGATTACGAGCACTCAACGGAGAGTCGAGTCCAACGGGCGCGTTTGCTCGGAGTTAGCGGATGCGCGGACGTCCCTCCGATTCGAGGCGAGCCCTGACCAAGCCTGTTTTGTTTGTCTGGCATCTGGTGCGCATACTGCCACAGATAAGCGGTAGAAACGATGTCCAAACTTTCTCGAGAACACCTTCAGACGTGAACACAAAAATTATTGAGTTTCATTTTGACCTGTACAGCAAACTTTTTTGGAGGTTTTTAGACTCTTTTCGTATTATTGCATTTCTAACAGGCCTCATTCGGAGGCAGAGGCCCGCCAGCACTCAATATGTTCCACTGTTTACGAACAAAATTTTACGAAAAAAAATTTCATTGATGGTTCTTTTGTTTGTTTGGTCCTTTCTGTTCTGTTTCGATCCGTTCCTTTTATTATTTTTATTCCTGTTCCTTGAATATTTCTGTATTTGTTTGCTCGTTCGTTCTGTTTCGATCGGTTCCATTCGTTCTGTTTTGCTCGGTTCCGTTCGTTATATCTTGGTTCGTTTTATCCTAATTGTTCGCTTCGTTCTGTCTGTTCTGTTTCGAGCCGTTCCTTTTATTATTTTTATTCCTGTTCCTTGAATATTTCTGTATTTGTTCGCTCGTTCGTTCTGTTTCGATCGGTTTCGTTCGTTCTGTTTCAATCGGTTCCGTTCGTTCTGTTTTGCTCAGTTCCGTTCGTTATATCTTGGTTCGTTTTATCCTATTTGTTCGCTTCGTTCCGTCTGTTCTACTTCGATCCGTTGGTTTTGTTCTGTTCTATTTATTGTTCATCGATGTTGCGGTGTTTGGTCGTTCCATCCCGTAAATCCTTTCAGTGTTCCTGTTTCTGTTCAATGTTTTCCTCGACCGAACCTTCCGCATGACGTCTAGTACATGACGTCAGAAAAATGAACCAAATACCAGTTAATCTTAACCTTCATTTTGCCCATATGTACAATGCGAAGCAGCGGTAGAAAAATACATAAAGGGGGGAGAAAACTACTAAATCTATCTATTCTGTTCGCATACTGAACGGACCGCCCACCCCCCCCCCCCACACACACGTGTGTCGGTGGAGAATGGAAAAAAAGAGGCTTTTTCGTGGAAAAAATAGTACTGTCATTTTTGGAGGATAAATATGAAGCGGTCTGCTGTATGCCTGTACTGTCAAGTGAACAAACCACAAGTGTCGCACGACAACAAAAAAAGGTGCCCAAACAAAAAACTTAAAATCACAGCTTAGAGTAACAGAACCAAAAAAAGAACGGTGAACGCAGAAAAACAGCGTGAAAGCGCCTCTATTGTCTGTGGTCTATACTGTCGTTTCGTTGCGCCGACTGGGTCGCGTGGCGTTCAACGGGATCATCTCCTGCTGCAGCTGCGTGCGGCCCGGCCCGAACTCATTATAATACTCGTGATCCGAGCCGGCGTCGTCTTCGTCGTCGACCAGGCTAGCCATCGGGGTGTTGGAGGTGGCCTGGGAGGCGGCACTCTCGGTGCTGGTACTGCTGGCGCAGGACGAGAAGAAGGGTTCCGTCGCCGCGTGCTCGTACTCCGGGTTGTTGACCACCAACGCCGGACCGGTGGCGGCTTGGAATGACGCCATCCGGACTGCACTGCCGGGGGAAGGGTTCTTGGACAGCGGTGGTGGGTAGGCTTTGGAGGTGGAAGCGGATGGTCGCCGGCCAGACATCAGCGGCATTTTTTGGTAGTCTTGAAGCAAGGCGGCATCCCGTTCTGAAAAATTAAGTCACTTGTTAAGTTGTCTAGTTGCCTGTGTGTCTGCCCGCCTATCTGTCTAACTGCCTATCCGTCCGCCTCTCTGTCTGTCAATCTGTCTGCATATGTGTCTGTCTGTATAGTTGCCGGTCTGTCTGCCTGCCTATCTGTCTAACTGCCTATCCGTCCGCCTCTCTGTCTGTCAATCTGTCTGTATATGTGTCTGTCTGTATAGTTGCCGGTCTGTCTGCCTGCCTATCTGTCTAACTGCCTATCCGGCTGCCTTTCTGTTTGCATGTGTGTCTGTCTGTCTGTGTGTCTAGTTGCCTGTCTGTCTGTCTGCCTATCCGTCTGCCTCTCTGTCTTTCAATCTGTCTGCATGTGTGTCTGTCTGTGGGTCGAAATCAAAAAGACCAAATATGTACCTGTGAGATCAAGATACGATTCCTCGGTCATCGGAGAGAGCTCCGTAGGAATCAGGTAGTCATCTGAGCCGAGCAGGACTCCGCCACTCTTTTTCCTGATGGATGGCTGGATCATCGGAGCGGTCTCGCCATCTATGGAACAAAAGATGTAACCGATATAGTCCAATTCAAGCACTGTACAAGGGGAATTGAACTAGCACAGGAAGACAACATGGTGCACTGGGGACCGCACTTACATCTATTGGCGCGCTTGACGGGATCCATAGCGTAGCGGGAATGGGGCGGGCTGTCCTGCGACCAGGCACCCCGATTCTGTTCTATGATGGGAGCACTGACGTGGGTGAACTGCGTCGGCAGGGAGCTGTGTTGGCAGCTGAGTGGCCCCTGGGAGTGCATTCCTCCGTTCTGGTAGGCATTTTTCTGCAAAGACAATACGGAAATATGAATTTTGGTGGTGTTTGGTCATGTTGCAAACATAAAGGCAGGCAGACAAAGATTCCAAAAAAACACATAGAAAACATAGGTAGACACATAGTCAGACAGACCGACAGACAGATAGACAGACAAACGGGCAGGCAGACAGATAGAAGAGCAGATAGATAGACAGACTGAGAGACAGACAGACAAGCCAAGAGACCTACAGACAGACAAATGACAATCAAACATTGGCATCATACCCTCATAGTTCCCGTGATGCTTGGATTGAACTTGCCGAACTGCGTCGGGTTGATGTACTCCTCAGCCGTGACAAACTCCTCATTCCCTCCGTCGTCAATCTGCCGCAGCATCCGCTGTTCATCGTCGTTGGTATAGTCCGGCAGCCGGAGGAACTCATCACCCGGGATGATCAAGTACCGGCCGGGATCCTGCGCCATCTTGCCGAACTCCGAGGCGAGATCGGTGAAGGACGGTCGGCTGTCCGGTTGGGCCTGCCAGCACTTCAGCATCAGGCAGTAGGTGTCGGTGGAGCAGATTGGCGGATGCGGCAACCGCTCGCCGCACTCCAGGTGGTCCAGGAGACTCTTCGTGGGGATGTTCTCGTAGGGTCGACCGCCGTAGGTCATGATCTCCCAGATGGTCACACCGTAGGCCCAAACGTCCGACTTGTGGCTGTAGATACTGCGGTCGATACATTCAGGCGCCAGCCATTTTATAGGCATCTGAAATCGATAAGCGAATTATAGCTGCGCAAAATTGGTGATAAGTGGAAAAGGCCAGACAAGCAAACGCGCTGCCAACCAAGAGGCACATATGTTGCTGACAAAGACAGATTGACAAACAGACAGACAGGCAGGCAGGCAGATAGACAAACAGCTAGCTAGCCAACTAGATAAAGACAGACAAACAGACAGACAAACAGACAGAGAAAGAGAGACAGACAGACATAAAGCCAGCCAACCAAACAAAAAGAGACAGGCAGACACGCAACCAGCCAGACAAACATGCAGACAGACAGACAGACAGACAGACAGACAGACAGACAATAACTTACCCGTCCAGCACTGGCCGTGTAAATGTCTTCGTTGTTCCCCAGCATCTTTGCAAGACCGAAATCGGTGACTTTGACCCAGTTCGGTGTCTGAACCAGAACGTTCCGCGCAGCCAAATCCCGATGCAGCAGTCGCATGTCTTCCAAATACTTCATGCCCTGAAGAAGAAAGAAAAGCAAAGTTTAAGCCGAATTACTAACAAATACAACTAACACCTGCCTTGGAAGCTTCTAAAATTTCGTACCTTTGCAATCTGCATGCACCACGCAAGGAAGTTCTTGGAGCTGATGCACTTTTCGTTCTTCTTGACGTAGTCCAACAGACAGCCGAGCGGCAGCAGCTGAGTGATGAGGATCATCGGCGAGGTCATGCAGATGCCGATGAGCGGGACGAGGAAGGGATTCTGCACGGACGCCATCACTTGCGCTTCCTGTAACGTCAAGAAAAACAATATAAGACTTAAACAAGGTACATTTCTAATACAATTTTTCATTCTGTATAGGAACTTACCGCGAACACTTCCTCGTTCGCTTTGGGATCCATTCCTTCCTTGAGAACCTTAATGGCCACCGCAATCTTCTTGTTCTCCTTGTGTGGAATCAGTACCGCCTGCGTAAAAAATATGTTAGATATTATTGCTACGTAATGATTATTGTATATTTTAAATAAGTAAAGTACCTGATAGACATAACCAAACGCGCCTTGACCGAGAAGCCGGCCCTGCCGGAGCTCCTTCTCGCTGAAGGTTCGCAGCTTGGAGGTGTTCGGTTTGATGTCGGTGGGCGTGAACGGTCCAGGATCTTCGATTCTGTTGATGGCGCTGATGTACTTAACGGTTGCCTTCTGGGTTTTCGCCTTCTTCAGGGACAGACAGACGTAGATGATCAGGCAGACAGCTGGGAGTCCCAGGCCGAGAGTGCAACCGAGTATAATCCGCTTCCGTTTGAACAACTCCCTGAAAACAGAGGCGAACTGACTTAGTTTACAACACAACAGCAGACAAACAGAGATAGACAGACAGAGAGACAGACAGACTGACTGGCAGGCAGACAGATAGCTTGACTAACAGACAGACAGTCAACAGACTGACAGACCGATCAAGAAACAGGCAGGTAGACAGACAGACAAACTGCCAAGGAGACGGATCAGATACTTACTCTTCAGCCGCGGCCAAGTCTTCCACGGTGCAAACAGCCTCCGACGGCTCCAAGTCCTCGTACCCCTTCTGAGTAGAGTACTGTCGTTCTTGTGGACAGGTTGAGGTGCAGTTAAAGGCCTTGGAATGCGGTCCAGCGTAGTAGTCCCGCTTGTTCTTACACTTGTTACACTGCGTGGGATGCGGACCGGAACAACCATGCACCGGACTGCACTCCCCACTGCACGGTAAGCAATGGCTGCCCTTTTGGTAGTGGTTGCCGAGTGAACAGCGCAACACACACTTCTCATCCTCCCTGTAGTGCAGACATTCGGAGCAGTGGACCCCATCACTGAGGCATTTGGTGCAAAGCGGATGACACGGCCGGCAGAGAACCTTGCCCGTCATGGCGACCACCTTCAGCTTTGTCGCCTCAGTTAAATCGAGGTTTTGGGTGTAGTGTTGGGCTGGGCACTTTTCGTCTCCGATCGGCTTGATACATTTCTAGAAAAATGGAAGACTTCAGCCAAGTCCGTTTGGGCTTTCTGCACACGTTTGTCGTTCTGTCGTTCCGTCTGTCTGT
>LRSR01002603.1:0-15846 GCA_001579985.1 Hypsibius dujardini
GAATCAGTTTGAACGGGGCGGGGGGATAATTACGTGAACTGAATTGAATCGTTGCCTAGTCAACGGTCTCCTAGGACTGAATCCGCACAGAAACGCTACGTGGTTTGTGGCACGCGAAACATTCTCGCTTTCCTTTTCATTTGGCATTAATTTTTTTCAGTTGCTCTTACATCGTTTGTTTCGATTGTATGTTCGTTTTTGGTTCATCATTCATCATCATTCTGGTTGATTCAGAGTGTGGGGATGGCACCCAAAGGGACACAGGATACTGAAGAGACTGACTGCAGCGAAAGTGTCTGGGTCAGAAATGACGCGATGGAAAAGTGGATTGCCGAGAAATAGCGTAGCGCGATTACTCTTTCTGGAATAAAGATCCTTCCTGGATCTCCTCCCATCCTTCATTCTGCTTAATCAGATCGTTCCAATTTGAAATTTATTCTAGTCTGAACTTCTTTGTTTGTGTGGGTAGCATTATGTTCAGAGTTGATCTGAAGCAGACGGCTGAGAACTCGATTAACTGAGATCGACGAAGGTTTCCTTGAGGTGCTATGTGTAAAGGAGCTAAAACAGGTCTTTGGCGGAGGAATCAATGGCGGGGTTGGAGCTCGCGGTGGTAATGAAGGAACCCGGTGTAAGGCAGTCTGCCGGAAAAATGTACGAAGCCGGATAAAGCAGTTGCAATAAATCACTCCGTGGAGAGTTGTCATTCCCATCGGCTCCTCCGAGGTTGCTGTTGGCGTTGTGGAACTTGATCGACGGAGTTTTGTTTTAGATAATTGTTATGAGCAGTTGGCTGATTGAGACTCTGAGCCTGAGAGTTTTCTGCGGGCGAGGTCGCGTTTACGAGGTCTGTGTTGACATTCAATTCGGGTTTGCGACAATCACGTCCAAGTCTTTCACGTTCTTCTCTAGTTCATTAAGGGGCTTTTCATGCTATTCAAAAGAACCCTTTAGAGTTTTGTCAAGGTTCTGTTGGGGATGGTTAGCATCAAGGTATGTTTTACTGCTTCGGAACTCCGAAAGGCTCGCCTAAGGAATGAAAACGATTGGCGTTTCTGCTATTCCGAAAAATGAAAGGCCCTCTCGTTGTGTTCCTTCGCTGACATAGTCGATCAGACGGATCCAGGCCGCGATGATGGTTCCTCCTAATCTGAAGTCGAGGTAAAGAGCTCCGGTCCGTTGAAGGTCGATGGTTGCGTGCCTGGTTGGGACCGTCGAAGACAGCTGCACACACACATCAAACAAGGGGAACAGCACAAGATCGGGGAAATTGCACAAGACAAGCAATGCTCCAAAACTAAAAACTGTTAGAATGTATCCTCTTCGTTGGCGGAGCTGCTGTGCGGCAACCGAGAAGATCAGCTTGGCGACTTTCTAAAAACAGATGCCCTCTCGGCGTTTTTCAGTTTTGTTCGAGTCGTAATAGTACTCCAACTGGCCGTTCCCATAGTCCAACGAAAGCATGGCTTCATCCATCGTAGACACCCATTCATAATTGCCGTTTCTGATCAATTCGTAAAACGGTAGGGCACGTAGACTCCGTTGCAAGACGGCGCGCTCGGTGAGTTAGTATACCTGGAGTTTCTTGAGCTTCTTCTCCAAAGGACCATCCATCAGCACCAAAAATAAGGTATAGACACATACACGACGCGCGATTTTAGTTTTGGGCAGCGGATTATCAGAAGCAATCAAATTTTGAACTTCCCGGACTTTCCGTGAAGTCAATAGAATGGGTTGACGTCGATGTTTCTCTGCTGATTGATTGATTCCCTGCGTAATTGTTGTGATTTCTGAGGATTTTGGAAATAGTCCTCTGAGAAACCGTAAGCTCTCCTTTTTCTGCTCACCAGAATAACACGGAGGATCATTTTAGGGTACCAGAAGCGAAAATGTGACCTTTAAGGTCCGAAGCGATGAAGAAATACATTTCTAAATTCACAGCGGTCGATTGTTTTCGTTTTCTACACTCAATTTGGATCGGTGAAAACTTACAGGAACTGAATCGATTGCGCACAATTTCTACAGTACCAGTTCAAAAGTGAGCAAACGTTCGTGGTGGACCGTGTACTTTACATTAGAAGCACATTTTGCCATATCACAAAAATAATTTATAGTTCAATTTACTTTTTATTCAACTTAATTCAACTTAACATTCAACGCAAATTTTGCAAAGTCACCTCGCAAGATCGAAAAATCGTTTTTCTATTAATTCAGCTATTTTCGCCCTCAAATCTGAATTCGCCGGAGTATGTTCACTTACATCTCTGCTGGGCAATTTGGAGGTGCGTCCAGTCGTTGTCCCGTTGCGAAGAACTGCAGAAGCGCTTCCGGGGTGATGTTTGACGGGCCGTATGGAGTCTGGCCGAAGGTCATAATTTCCCATATCAGCACACCGTACGACCATCTGCAGAAAAGGTAAACTACTCTACTAGCTATATAATTTCCTATTCAAACTGCCTTCGAAAAGTCCTACATAAAAGCGCGTCCCAGTGCGCGCAGCTGAAGAAAGAATGGTTAAGAAGTATAGCAAAACAACATACACATCGCTTTCCGTTGTGTAGTAATTATCCTGTAACGCTTCCGGTGCGATCCATTTGACGGGCAGTCGTCGCTGCAAGTTCAGTAGAATTTATAGATATAATAAAGACTTTGAAAACTCTCGAGATCATTTTTCCTGTATTTGTTAAGGCCTACTAAGTCTGGAGGACATATGTTCTTCAGTGTTTTTGGACCTTAGTCGAGATGAAATCTAAGCGTTCAGTCAATGGTTAGTATACTAAACTTACAGACGTCTGAACTCGATAGTAATCCCTGCCGCCCGTGTTGCGTGAAAGCCCAAAGTCTGCCACTTTCATAATGTAGTCCGCCGTGACGAGGATATTTCGAACTGCTAGATCCCGGTGCAATATCTAAAGGAGAACAAGTCTGTCCATCTGTCTGTTTGTCTGTTTGTCTGTCTTTCTATCTCTCTGTCTTTCTGTCTGTCTCTCTGTCCTGTCTGTCTATGGGTCTGTCCGTATGTCACTGAAGTCGCAGTACAAACCCCATGAGCAGAAACATGACTCATGCCAGAGGCAATTTGCAAGGCAGCGTCCAGCTGGTCTTTATAGGAAAACACTTTCGTCCCGGCGGGGCAGCGAGGTTGCAGGTAATCACCTCCCTCGTCAATGGCAATGTTTTTCTGCATTCGCACCAGGAGATTTTTTAAGTTTCCCAGTTCGGTCAGTTCCATGACGATGCAGATGGGCGGCGACTCGATCCCGCAGTTTATGAGTTCGATCACGTTCGGATGCCTGCCAAGGCACTGCATGACCTCGAGTTCGGAGAGCAGCTCATCCACGTTTCCCATTCCTGTGCATGAAATTGTTTAGGCAACTAATTTACTGGATTTAATTTTGTTAAATTCGGACAAAAAGCCAAACCAATATACGAAGGAAGCTAATCTAAACTAACATGTTTAATAATTAGGTTTTTGGTTTAGTCTTCTTCGATCGACCGAAAAGTATAATTAGTTAAATTAACAAAGTTAAGTTAATTAATTAAAATGCAGATTTTTGCAGTTTGCTTGGCGAGTCATTGATCAGTGCGAATAATTAAAATTAGCTGGTCAAAATGCGTGACCTCTTTTGAGCGTTTTCACGGCCACTTTTCGCCGGACAATCACCCCGTCCGGCTGTTTCCAGCACAGATCGCCGTGTCGCACCTCCCCGAACTGTCCGACGTCGATCAGGTCGCCCAGCACTAGAATGTCCCGTTGCACGTCCTGCTCGGCGGCCCAATACTCCGGATTCTCCTCGACCGGGATAACAGTATTCCGGTAGAACAATGAAGGAGTCGTCAATTGAATCGATCCGTTCGGGATTGCTGTTCATTATAAAATTAGTAAATTCATCGATAAAATAAACAAAATTAAATTATCATGTGATGTTGCTGTCAAGTTAAATTAAATGTTTTATTCTAATTCACATTGTTAATTTCATGATAATGTTAGACGTCCTGTTCTTCCTTCGAGAACCCGGAAGACCTGTTGATCTTATGATACACGAGAATTACGAGTATTGCCGTTCGGAATTATTACTTGCACTGCAAATCAAGAGAGGCCGAGATAGCAAACCGATGAAAAGTTGACTGAATGAGAAGTTAGAAATCAAGGCGAGAAGTTGAGTCTCGAATCGAGCTTCGAAGACCCATTCTTATCCGACAGACATGGCTCAAATGTAAACAGTCATTCTTCAATCGCCACGGAAACATTATTTGCACAAAACAAGAACGAGAACTAAAGCACAAGAATTACAGTACGAGTCACGCTTGTGGCGCATGAGAATCAACCTTGAAATATTGACCGGCAAATCGCATCACAAATACAAACGTCACAAATGTAAAGTTAAATTTATTGTTCTAGTCTAATTTAGTTTTTTCTTCCTACTTACCGTTGTCGTTAAACGAAGATTCCAACACGTTGGACGGACATGGTCCGTAATGAGATTTCCGTTTGGTAGTCCGTCGACAACCGGCCCACACCAAGCACAGACAAAACAACAGAACACCTCCAGCTAGGCTTGCCAGCAGTTGAGTCGTCTCAATCATCGGCGAGGAGTCTCGTAGCACCCCGAATACCTCTCGCAATGGTTCTTCAGCTATAGTACAAAAAACTGACGTTTCAATAGAGAGAAAATAATTCAAGTAAAGAACCACTTTTTTTGACACTTGCCTTGCGTTACGGCTAGGTATGCACTCGTACCGTCCGATGGGCAATCATAAGAAGGTGACACCTTGCATCTATATCGTCCGGAACATAAAGCAGTCACATTCGAAATTGTCAGGGTGCTGTTTGATGTGCACTTTCCCCAGTTAGATGAAGGATGCTGTCGCAAAAAAAAACAGCGCTGCAGGCAAGCAGGTGACGGCAGGCATGAGACGCTTTTCCGACAGAGGCCACTCCTCTTGAAATTTTGATTGCGGACAGACACAGACACAGACACAGACACAGACACAGACACAGACACAGACACAGACACAGACACAGACACAGACACATTAGTAGGCACGCTGGCAGGGTTTTTACCTTCAGTTTACATTTGGCCGTCTGATTGTGAGAGTCCGTAAAAGTGGGCTCGAAGGACCAAATCCACCGACAAGCTCCGACCATCTCAGATAACCATCCCGTGCCACAGGTAAAGGAAACATCTCGTCCGGCAGTCACTGTCTGGTTCTGCGGGTAGTAAAGCATGCGAGGGCCCGACTGGCGACATTTGGCTGAAAAAATATAATTTACATGGTAATAATGTCGCTCAAATTATAAAGCTGTCTATCTATGTACAAAAAGTAACCTCACCTGAAGTCGATCTTGTTATATTCGTAACTGGTACGCCAACTCTCTTTTTGGCCGTATTATTACTGCGTGATGTAACGACGCTAGACATTGGTTATAACCTTCAATCACGTGATACAGAAAACCTAATTGTGTGCGGGCAAATATATGGCGATGAAATATAACAACAGTGAAATTTTTGCTATGGGAAGCCTGTCAGGGAAGCCTGTCAGGGAACCGTGGATAAACACCAGATGCAGTTTGTGTGAATCAGCTTTACAGAAGCTGGGAAAGTTCTCGTCCTTATCTTTAGTCCTCTGTTGCGGCTCCTGCGGCCAATGGCGGACTGAGCCTACTTTCGAGAACTAGACGATGAGCCCCCTTGCCCAAACACGCCCTGGCTCGAAGCCCTTCCCCCCCCCGGGCTTAGGCTACAAGTCCCCCCTCCTCCCGGCACGGCTTGGGGAGGGGGGGGGTAAGCTTGACATACTGGATGTGCTGTTTCATATACATCCCAATCACGGCTGGAGTTTCACTAGTGCCCTCAGTCTCCAGACATTACTCCCCCCTCAATTCCTTACATGAAGGGGTACAGTTCCTGACCCCTAAAAAGTTTTCTCTAGATAAACCTGTTCCCCTGGCTAAGCGGGGGGGGGGCACCGTATCCGACGACTGATAAATGATAAATCCGCCACTGCCTGCGAATATACATATGTTCCAGTATATTAGTTGAAAAATAACAATTGCAAAGGGGGTAATCAGACGTTGGACAGCGACAGATTACATTGCGATTTTATGCTGTGTGGAAACAATGATGGGAAACAAAATGAAAAGCGTCACAATGGTGCTCATTATCTTATGGTTAACCCGTTTTGGTCTACTACTCGTACGCTGTCCGCGTTTCGTATCTAACTATCACCCCGCAGGCTGCTCGTGGCAAATATGACCTTTTTGCTATCAGAGATATCGGTGTCGCTGTACAGTCAAAGTCCTGAGATTCGAACGACGTCACGTGAGTTTATTTCTATCGAACCGTTTGCTCGGAGCCGGCCCTTGCTAGTTTGCAGGTTGAGACAGTAAAGTAGAAACGACACTGCGACGTCGTTCGAATCTCACGACTTACACGGTATCTAAAATATTTCAATATCGTGGTATTGTTATTAAGAGTTTCAGGCCGGCGTTATCCTCGACATTCTCCGCCGTCTGCAGTTATGTTTTTACACTTACGGAAGGGGAACCGTACGGTTGAACCACTTGAACCCCGCCCTGAAATGTGCGAATAAGAAAATGAAGGGAACGGAAGCAGGGATTAAATTAAATTAAGGCCAAATTTAAAGTTACACAAGTACTGTATTTTGGCGTTAGACAGGGACAGCCGTACTTGAGTGGAACGTGTGCACGGCTTGTGTGCACCGTACATACAGCACAAGCGCTGCGTAGCCGATTAAACGTTCCACAGCTCGTAGGCTGTCCCTGTCTAACGCAAAAATACAGTATTCACTTTTTAAACACAAGTATCCACTTGTTAATTATTTTAAACTCGTTCTAGCGCACCAAACATAAGCACACCAGTACAATGTATCATTCAGTGTAAAACAGCTGAGCTCACTTCATTATTCATCCAAGACAAACGATTGGGGAATCCACAAAAATGTGTAAGATTAAGAGGATTTAATGTTACACAAGTCCTTTGAATGTCGCACACTTTGTGTTAATGTTACACACTAAAATAATCCCTGAACGGAAGGATTCATATTCGACGATGTCCTTCATATTCTCCGCTGTTATATTCCCATTTCGAGTCACGTTACGTTGACATTGTTTTAACCGAAGCTCTGATATTGGCATTCCGCTGATCTTTAATAGGCATTTTGTAAGACACAATCGACATTTTCTGCGTCTCTCTGCTCTTTCTCCGCTCCCACTCCCTCGTCGTCACCGAAGAGGCATTGGCATTCTGACGCAATCACGTGGCTGTGTCGGAATTCGGTGAGAAGAGAGTAAGTTGATTCCACGCCTGACGCACCAATCCGATGATTGGACCCACTTGAAGAGCTGTCCAAATTGCAAGTCATCTGGTTGGTTGATTGATTAGCGCGTTGCCTTTGTCCTTCAATCAAATAACCGTAGTCAGTGACTGGTTGATTGATTCAATTGTTTGACTAATATCCTCCTAAACTCCTCGGGAACTCCTAATATCGCAATTCCAATGGAATTGCGATATTAGGAGTTCGGAGTTGATCCACCCGGAGTTGGCCCGGAGTTGAAGTGGAGTTGGAATTGCTTTTTCCCGGAGTTACACATCTCTGTTTCTCTCCCGGAGTTCAGTTCTCCTGACGTTTTTTATGTCGGCATGTATGTTTGAACTGTTTTCCTTTTCCTCCTCCTGATCTCCCCGTCAACAGATGCCAACGCGAACCATGGATCACGTTGTAAAGATGGGTGAGTCGGCCGAGTCGTTCCAGGCGCTGGTCCATTTGGTGGACAAGGACATCAGGAGTCTTCGTCGTCGTGGACAGGAAATGTTATGGCGGCTCATCTTCTCGGGAGTGCTTCAGCTGGCCTTTGGCGGCCCGGCGCTGATCCCCGTGGTCTTTCTCAGCCCAATCCCGTTGACCATCGTCTGTTGTGCCTGTCTGGCCTTCACCGGGATGCTGGGCTTCCTCAGTGCCTGTGTCTGCTCCACAAAGGCGCTATCTTCCGTGCTGCTTGACGGGGGCGCCGGCCAGCAGCGGGCGCTCTTTCCGCGGTTCTACTTCTTCCTGGTGTTTGTGGGCTTCTGCTTGGCCGTCGCCACTGCCGTTTGGGGCATTGTCATCGCCTTCGATGGCGATCATTGGTAATTTTGACTTTGCCCTTCAGTGATTGATTGATTGATTTGAATGAGTCAAAATGCTGAGAATCAAACTCGTAAAACGCCAATTCGCTTTTGAAAATGTTTTCGATTTTAAGTTTGAGTATTGTCAGATTAAGAATTGGAATAGAATTGATAGGGAGGTGTTTTATTTTTCTTTTTGAAATATTCTCTAGTCAAGTTGAATTATTTAAGGGCAACCTGGCGCTTTGAAATCGTCCTTTAATCTCGCTGGGTCGCCAGCCGCAGTGACCATGGATTATTGTTTTCGTGTTCCAATCTATTTTTTTATGACTCCTTATTGAGTCGGCAAACTTTTTGTCCCCTTCAATTCTTCAAAACAAAAATCCTATGACGTCATCGGACGTAGCCGTCCCTCTCGGGCAGTCCTCTGATACTTTGAATGGCGAAAATCTTCTGATTAACCTCGTTTTGCACTTTTCCGATAGGCATTTAAAATTGCATCCTTCAAAATTCAGCGTTTTGAGTTAGTAAGATGCATTACAGAGAAAAAGAGGAAGAACCGTAAAAAAAACTTCAACTTCAAAATTGTGCTGTTTGAATAAATTAGTCATTCAGTGATCATAAACCGATTGTCTTGCCCGCCGTTGTACGCAGGTACCACAACGGCGTCATGGGAGGCGTCGGGGTCGGCGTCGGCGTCTTCCTTGCCCTCAACCAGATGCTCATAATCTCCATCATCGCCCCGCTGGTCTGCAACAGCTTCGAAGATGATTGTTTTACTAAGACGTTTTCACTGCTTATTTCTGATGATCGATTTTCGGATGTTGATTATGTCTGTCCACTTGCCTGAGAAGACGCGCAGGAGACTCATTCCTTCGTAAATTGTCTTCTTTAGCTGCTCTTTTACCTCACGACGTTGTTCTTTAGTTTTAGATTTTCGTGTTTTCAAACCAGTGTTTGTTTTTTAAATTTGAACCAGTGCACGCCTTTTGCATTAAGTGTTCTTTTTGTGCAAAAAAGTTTGTCACGTGTTTTGAAGCGTCCTCGAGAATCGAGATTCGTCTTATTCCCCTTTACCAAATAAGCGAACCACTTGGGTCGTAATAACCCGCCCTTCCGAAATCATAAGCTTAATTCAGAATTGACATTTAAATGTATTAGTATTAATTTATTACATATATACATGTCGCGACTAGCTATGTCACTGAGTAGCTATTATCATTATCATTAGTAGTCCATCATATCTTAATTGTCATCTTCCATTAGCTACTTTCCTTATTATTCCATTAACCCTTGGCTACCTTGTTTCTCTCTTGTTCTTGTCTTCTGTAGTATATAATCTGATGTTATGTGTATGTGCAGACGGTCCAGACAGTCCGTAGTAATATTCTCTTTTCTCTTTTCTCTTCTCCCTATTCTTTCCTTTCGTGTTACGCCACATACACGATGTATTATTATGTTTAACTGAATTTCAAAGTTACGAAAACACCGAAATATTCCGTTTTTCTTGATTATCACTGTAAAAATGGCGATTCATCGAAATGCACTCATTATAATTATTTTGAGACTGTCCTGTGCTAAACGTAATTGGGAATCGACTGACATCGTCTACATACTTTTCTAACCTCAGGGGGCGGGGCTACATGCCCACCAACACTGGAAGTTCACTGTAATGTTCGCCCCCTTTTTGAAAACTGTCCACGCTCCGCCCCCTAACCTCTGAAAAATATTCGGTTGACGCCCATCGATTCCAGATGAAATTTGGGATAGGGGCAGTGTCAGAATACTCATAACCTAGTGCATTTCCAAGAATCACCATTTCTATAGCGAAAGCCAGGTAAAACGGAATATTCCAGTGTTGTCGTAACTTTGAAATTTCGTCAAACAAAAGTTCTCGGAGATTTGCCGATGAAATTAATGTTATAAATCGTCATTAATATTGTACTGATTTAAAAAAGAAAAATTGAAAACCTTTTCGTGTCTCACATTTACTGGGACGTTCGTTTAAATATAACTTCCTGTAAGTTTAAGACAACACTGCGTTGCCATTTGAGGTGAGATTTTAAATAAAATATCCTGTTCTGATGTTCAAACGCAACTTTATAAATATCTAACATGATTTAAGTAAATTAAATTCACTAGAGAATTCGCTCATCGAGATATGTATTGCTATAAATATAATTTTAAATTTAAGTGCCGGGAAGTTCATTTAAATAAAATCTTATTTAAGTTTCATAAAATTATTGTTTTGTCATGTGACGTAGGATTTTAAATAAAATACGCTATTATAAAAGCATATAAAAAGACCCTATTTCAAATGTGATTCTGATTACTTAAGATATGGTTAAAATAAATAAATATATATAAAAGTATATTTAGACGGACAGACGAACAGACAGACAACAGATACACACAAACACACAGATACACAGACAGACACATAGAAGCGCCGCTACACAAGCAGACAGCAGGCACAGCGGACACGCATAGAAAGACTAGTTTTTCTTTTACTTTTACCATGTTGTGAGTTCAGATTCAACTAGAATTTCCGTAACAAAGCCACTTTAGTAAAACGATAACCGATAAGCGATAACCGAAGCTTCACATTCCAGGTCTTGCCCCTGATCCTCCTCGTCAAGCTCGATTTCTGCAATGTCTGCGCATTGTTCCAGCAGCAGACCGAACCAATCGGTGGATTCGTTCACTTGTTCCCCGTTGAAGACCTGATTGGCGACGGTGTAGCTGTCTGAGATCAAGAGACTCGGTCTTCGCTTTCCAGATCAATAGACTGTCTGTCGCATAACTTTCCCTCGGTGAATTGGTCTGCGGTGGTTTTGTAGACATCCTGAAGGCGTGAAATAGCGATGGCCGCGCCTTTCAGATCCGTCTTGTCTGGGAGGGTTTTTTTTATCACTTGTTCAGGCAAGCCGATTTGTTGCTACTATTGACGGTTCGCGGAAACAAGCTCAAGTTCTGCGCTTACCGCGTCGACTGCAATAACATGAAGTACCAGTATACTTTCCAAGATAACTCTAGCTGAGCTAGAACCGGGTATGTATAAAACCTGGTAGTTGTAGTTTGTAGTTTGTTGTTGTCTTTAGTATTTAATACTTTTGTAGTTGTATTTTTTAGTTGTACTTTCATTTAGTAGTTACGTAATTATAAAGTACGATTAAAAAGTACGACTACGTAACTACTAAATAAAAAGTGCAACTGAAAAATACAACTACGTAACTACAAAATACTAAACACAATTACTAACTAAAAAACTACGAATATTATCTTTTATACTTACCCGTCAAACCCTCGGCTACCGCCACGGATTGTCTAACCAGGGATGACTTTCCACGTTCACACCAAGAATATATTTGCTGTATATTTTTTCCATAGTACTGTATTAATAATGATTTTCGATATGTATCGGTGTGGTCCATACAACTTTTGTATATCAAGTATATTTTGTATATAACCGATATATTAAGAATTTTTAGTTGCATTTGGTTTAGTTGTTGCAATTTTTAATTTAGTTTTAAATCGAATTAGTTGCATAAAATGTCAGTATAGTATAGTTTAGTTTAGTTTAGTTTAGTTTAGTTTAGTTTAGTTTAGTTTAGTTTTCCCACTTTAATGTTTAGTAACTAGAATCGTTCGTTTGTTTGTTAGAATAGTTAAAATGGTCATGTGAAATTTGGTCGAACTGTGATACGGGCATACGGCTGAAGCTTCCGGTTTGGGGAACAGGATATGGCCACGTGACCATGTCCTGGAGGACAATACCTATTAGACAGCTTGTCCACCGGGAAAAAAGTTTAAAAGCAAACTGGCTCACGGTCACTTTCAACGGCATTTACAGCAGCTTTTTCTCCCAGCAATTAAGAATCAATGTTTAACAGAATTAATATTTACAAAGTGCATATACCTACGTTTCTTCCATAAGTCGATGGGCAATCATTTAAAAGTCATAAAAATAATAAACTAATGGATTAAGGGATGCATAAAGAGAAATATACAAATGTACAGGCAGACAGCAGAATTAAATACAAACAGCTGTCGAGTTTTTTGGCGTCTCTTCCACCGAAGACGGAGGCTCGCCACTTTGTGCGGTGAGTGAAAGTAAGTGCACGAATATGCCTTGAAACGTCGGCCTCCTCCGTGGCTCCTCGTTCCAACAGCACTGCATCAGGTTGCTTCTACAAAAGGGTCAAGGTCATGCGTCTGTTTGTCCATTTTCTTTGTTTCATGGACGTCACATGCTCTTCTCTTCTAATACATTCTGTATCGTTGACAACAGGGACCTTTAGATTTTTTTTGAATCCATTTGTTCGATCAATATAGACACACTCAGCAGGCTTGAAAGATTGGCAGTAAGGGGGACGACTTTGGGTCGTTAAGCCAAAAGCTAAGCCCAGCGACAAATGAAATTTTCATGTGCCATGAACCACTTGGCCTTGCTGAGCGGAGTCAGCTCAAGGAAGCCATTCCCTATGCAGCAGCTTAATTCAGTTCACGTGAATACCCTCCCCCTCCCCGCGTGCAAACTGATTTAGGACAAAATTCAGTTTACTCTTAGGTCAGGGTTAATTCAAGTTAAGATCAGAAAGTAAATTGTGAAAATTCACAGATATAGTCGAAAATGTATGCTACTGTACCCTTAATTCAACTTAATGCAATTTGAAATTCAACGCAAATTTTGCCAAGTCACCTCGCAAAATCGAAAAATCGTTTTTCTATTAATTCGGCTATTTTCGCCCTCAAATCAAATCAGATCTGAATTCACCGGAATAGTTTTACTCACATCTCTGTTGGGCAATTTGGAGGTGCCTCTAGCCGTTGTCCCGTTGCGAAGAATTGCAGAAGCGCTTCCGGTGTGATGTTTGACGGGCCGTATGGAGTCTGGCCGAAGGTCATAATTTCCCATATCAGCACACCGTACGACCATCTGCAGAAAAGGTAAACTACTGTACTAGCTATATAATTTCCTATTCAAACTGCCTTCGAAAAGTCCTACATAAAAGCGCGTCCCAGTGCACGCACCTGAAGAAAGAATGGTTAAGAACTATAGCAAAAAAAACACATACACATCGCTTTCCGTTGTGTAGTAATTATCCTGTAGCGCTTCCGGTGCGATCCATTTGACGGGCAGCCGTCGCTGCAAGTTCAGTAGAATATATATAGACATAATAAAGACTTTGAAAACTCTCGAGATCATTTTTCCTGTATTTGTTAAGGCCTGGTTAGTCTGGAGAACAAATTTTCTCCAGTTTTTGTGGACCTTAGTCCAAATGAAATCTAAGCGTTCAGGCAACGGTTAATAAACCAAACTTACAGACGTCTGAACTCTATAGTAATCCCTGTCGCCAGTGTCGCGTGAAAGCCCAAAGTCTGCCACTTTCATAATGTAGTCCGCCGTAACGAGGATATTTCGAGCTGCTAGATCCCGGTGCAATACCTAAATGAGAACAAGTCTGTCTATCTGTTTGTTTCTCTGTCTCTCTATCTGTTTGTCTGTTTGTTTGTGTGTCCGTGTGTCTGTGTGTCTGTCTATGTGTCTGTCTGTCTGTCTGTCTGTCACTAAGTTACAAACCCCAAGAGCAGCAACATGACTCATGCCAGAGGCAATTTGCAGGGCAGCGTCCAGCTGGTCTTTATAGGAAAACACTTTCGTCCCGGCGGGGCAGCGAGGTTGCAGGTAATCACCTCCGTCGTCAATGGCAATGTTTTTCTGCATCCGTACCAGGAGATTTTTTAAGTTTCCCAGTTCGGTCAATTCCATGACGATGCAGATGGGCGGCGACTCGATCCCGCAGTTTATAAGTTCGATCACGTTGGGATGCCTGCCCAGGCACTGCATGACCTCGAGTTCGGAGAGCAGCTCATCCACGTCTCCCATTCCTGTGCATGAAGTTTTTTAGGCAACTTATTTATCGGATTTAATTTTGTTAAATTCGGACAAAAAGTCAAACCAATAATCCGATTAAGCTAATCTAAATTAAAATATTTAGTCATCATGTTATTGCTTTAGTTGTTTTAGTTGTTGACATTAGATGCTAAGCTGTTTTAATAAAACTATACGCTAAACTTTTGGTAACTTTTTTCTTAATTTCTGAAAAAATATAACTAAATGTTTCAGTTACTAATAATTTAAAAGGAATTCCTAGAAAAAGGAATTATCAGTTAATTGACTGGAAAAAGTCTTCTTCATCTTCTTTACCAATAACAAAAACAGCTAATAATAATTTTGACCGGCTCACCTCTTCTGAGAGTTTTCACGGCCACTTTTCGCCGGACAATCACCCCGTCCGGCTGTTTCCGGCGCAGATCGCCGTGTCGAACCTCCCCGAACTGTCCGACGTCGATCAGGTCGCCCAGCACTAGAATGTCCCGTTGCACGTCCTGCTCGACGGCCCAATACTCCGGATTCTCCTCGACCGGGATAACAGCATTCGGATAAAAAAGTGAGGGAATCGCCAACTGAATCGATTCGTTCGGGATTGCTGTTGAAAATAAATAAACTCGGTCAGCCGAGTTGTTTGCACAGACATTCAGACATTATTTTTATTTTATTTTATTTTTATTTTTAATGATCTAGTTTAATTCAGTTTACTCTTCCTACTTACCGCTGTCGTTGGACGAAGATTCCGATTCATTGGACGGGCATCGTCCGTAATGAGATTTCCGTTTGAAAGTCGGTCGACAACCGGCCCACACCAAGCACAGACAAAACAACAGAACACCTCCAGCTAGGCTTGCCAGCAGTTGAGTCGTCTCAATCATCGGCGAGGAGTCTCGTAGCACCCCGAATACCTCTCGCAATGGTTCTTCAGCTATAGTACAAAAAACTGACGTTTCAATAGAGAGAAAATAATTCAAGTAAAGAACCATTTTTTTTGGCACTTGCCTTGCGTTACGGCTAGGTATGCACTCGTACCGTCCGATGGGCAACCATAAGAAGATGACACCTCGCATCTATATCGTCCGGAACATAAAGCAGTCACATTCCGAATTGTCAGGGTGCTGTTTGATGTGCACTTTCCCCAGTTAGATGAAGGATGCTGTCGCAAAAAAAACAGCGCTGCAGGCAAGCAGGTGACGGCAGGCATGAGACGCTTTTCCGACAGACGCCACTCCTCTTGAAATTTTGATTGCGGACACAGACACAGACACAGACACAAACACAGACACAGACACAGAAACATACACAGACACAGACACATACACAGACACAGACACAGACACAGACACAGACACAGACACAGACACAGACACAGACGCTGATGCTGATGCTGACGCTGATGATTGTTTTAAAAACTATCCTCATAGTTCTAATCCGTAAAAATTAAACTGAAAAAACATAGCTTTTATTAATCTCAACATTTTATTTAAAAAAACTAAATACACTGTAGTTGACAAATTTCAGCTTCTAACATTCCAATAAGTAGGAACGTTTGCGGGGTTTTTACCTCCAGTTTGCATTTGGCCGTCTGATTGTGAGGCTCGAACGACCAAATCCACCGACAACCTCCGACTGTCTGAGACAACCATCCCGTGCCACAGGTAAAGGAAACATCTCGTCCGGCATTCACTGTCTGGTTCTGCGGATAGTAAAGCATGCGAGGGCCCGTCTGGCGACATTTGGCTGAAGAAATATAATTTACATGGTAATAATGTCGCTCAAATTATAAAGCTGTCTGTCTATGTACAAAAGTAACCTCACCTG
>LRSR01002604.1:0-13056 GCA_001579985.1 Hypsibius dujardini
ACAGACAGACAGACAGGCAGGCAGGCAGGCAGGCAGGCAGGCAGGCAGGCAGGCAGACAGGCAAACAGAAGTCCAGATTACAGATAATGAGCTAGAATTGCGTATTCTTGGTCTTAATCCTGGTGATCACGAGACGAATGATATTTCAGGGGCAAGCGATCCCTCGAGACCATCTGCCTCGTTCTTGCCTACAAGATAAAGTTTCCGGAGAATTTCTTCCTCCTAAGGGGCAATCACGAATGCGCCAGCATCAATCGGATATATGGATTTTACGATGAATGTGAGTACATGTGAACAGCAGTTACACATGAACTGTACAGTGCTCTCAGTATATACTGTATGAACACATAAACTCCTGCGTATGTAAACGATCTCGGAAAGTCCTGCCTAATTGCCTAACTGCCTAATTGCATCATTTGTGTCTGCGGAGTTGGCTCCTGCATTTTCTGTATAGCATTCTAACAGCTGCTATACATACAGTACACAATTCAAAACTGAAGTGTTCAATGGAGTCCCTTAATGGCTTCCAATTGAGTATTTTAAGGAGGTCTTGCGGTTTTTTATCCTCAGGCAAGCGTCGGTACAACATAAAACTTTGGAAGACCTTCACAGACTGTAAGTATAGCTCTTACGTTGGGCGTATGCCAGAATTACACTGTTAAGGATGATACACTCACTGATCATGATTGCATGTTTTGACGACGACCTTTCCGTCTCTTAAGGTTTCAACTGCCTGCCCATCGCGGCGCTCGTCGAAGGAAGCATTCTGTAAATTTCCGACCTAAACCGCATAATGATACATTGAAACTGTGTTTATCCGCTGGGATTTCTCTCTGCCCAGGTGTATGCATGGCGGACTCAGCCCAGACCTAGAAGACTTGGACCAGGTGAGATAGAAAGACAAACAAACAGACAAACGGACAGACAGACAGACAGACAGACAGACAAACAAACAGACAGACAGACAGACAGACAGACAGACAAACAAACAGACAGACAGACAGACAGACAGACAGGCAGGCAGACAGACAGGCAGGCAGGCAGTCAGACAGACAGACAGACAGACAGACAGACAGATACAGACTGAGAGACAAAGAGACAAACAAGACTTTCTATGGCCTGCAATGTCTACAGATTCGACGGATAGCCCGGCCTTTAGATGTCCCAGACAGTGAGTACCGAGCAAGCTAATATGTAATCAATCTTTGGCAATCTTCCCTTTTCTGAGACGGGTCTCTCTTGCGGTTTCAGGTGGACTAGTTTGTGATCTACTATGGAGTGACCCCGTAAGTAGCGTTTGTTTTTATGTGACAATCAAAAAGGCGTGACAAGTGGTAATTGTTATGGACTGACTAAAATAAGAGGGATATGCGTGCGGCACATATGTAACAAACTCAGCAGGAGGTGGTACGTTGAACTTGTCGTTTTCTCCCACCCAGGATGAGGACATAACGGGATGGGGAGAAAATGACAGGGGAGTGTCCTACACATTTGGCGGTGATATAGTTCGACAATATTTGAAGAAATTGGACTGCAGCTGCATCGTCAGAGCACACCAAGGTAAAACGGCAGCATGCCATGAACGCTTACGACGAGGCGGCGCAAAACAACCAATAATGGCTGTGCCACTGCGCCTTCTTCCTTTTGTCGTGTCGACTATTAATCCTTCCGGTCGCAAGTCGATATTTTTCTTTGTAGTGGTGGAGGATGGCTACATGTTCTTTCAGAAGCGCAAGGTATTAGCGTCTGATTTCGATTTTAATTCTCTATCTGTCTCTCTTTCTGCCTGTCTGCCTGCATGCCTGCCTGCCTGCCTGCCTGCCTGCCTGCCTGCCTGCCTGCCTGCCTGCCTGCCTGCCTGTTTGTCTGCCTGTGTGCGTGTGTATCTGTCTTTGTGTCTGTCTACCTGCATACCTGTCTGTCTGTCTGTTTGTCTGTGTGTCTGTCTGTGTGTCTGTGTGTCTGTTTGTCTGTCTGTCCATTTGCCTTCGGTGTTACTGCTTACTATAACGTGTTTGTTCTTACAGCTGGTGACCCTGTTCTCGGCTCCGAACTATTGTGGTGAATTCGATAACGCAGGAGCTGTGATGCTGGTACTAAGCAGTTGACATCTAATCGCAGGGTTCGGATCTACATATCGCCTTTTTTTCCTTGCTTAGGTGGATGAAAACTTAACCTGCAGTTTCAGCATTCTCCCGCCGGACAAGACCAAAGTGCTCGGCGACAACAAAGACAAGAAATAATAGGTTGCCCTCCCCCTTCGACCGTGTTTGCCGACAACTGTGACTAAAAACACTCTACATACTTTAATTTAGTACCTACTTTAGAAGTTATGTCCAATAAGAATGAAAAGGTCCTTCATACAACTTTACTTGTAAACGCGCGCCTGCCTGTGCAGTATGTGCATTTCATCGAAGCTACAGATTTTTCGCAATAGTTCCTGTTCCTGTTCCTGTTCCTGTTCCTGTTCCTGTTCCTGTTCCTGTTCCTGTTCCTGGTATGTTTGGTTGCATTAAGCGGACTCGCGCTGTCAGCCCGATTTTTCATTGTTAAAACTGACAGCTGAGGGAGGACCCTGAAGATTCACTCAGTTCTCGAGTCGGTTCCTCAATTCAGTTCCTTAAAAAAGTGAATCAATGCATTCACATTCACATTCACATTCATAAGGAGGAATCCAGTGCGGGGCTGGATGCAAAGAAACTACAGAATACCTTTAAAGGGAACAAGAAACTTGTTCCATTTACGATAAAGGACCGTAGGCAACAAAAAAGTGAAGGCCGACAGGTTCGCGAAAAACGGCAGAACAAGTCCGATAAACGAACCAACGGAACGGGGAACGGATCTTTGGCGGAGCGGAGCAGCGGAAGCGGAACGGCAAGCAACTGTTTTTCAGTGAAGAGAATTTTTGCCGTCTTCCGATTCCCTTGCTCGCATCTCCCAACCATGGCCGCTGTGGTTCCAAGGTACCGGAATCTGATCATTCGTAGCGTTCTGGTCGGCTGCACCAATCGGCCGTTTTACCTGCTGCGCGTCCAACCGAGGCACAAGGATCCATGGGACGAAGCGGCAACGCTGGAGCAAGTCGGCACTTACGATCCCATGCCGAATGCCGCCAACGAGAAACTGGTCGCATTAAATTTGGACAGGTCAGTTCCCGTTCATCAACAACCGAGGGGAGTTTGATGGGGACGGGTGATCGGTCCCGGTGTGTTGTATTTGATCGAAGGGAGAATTGTTGAAACCGCACGCCATCGATTGGTTGATTGGTTGATTGAGTGATTTGTTGCGACTCACATGTCGCAGTCGATTGATTGATTTGTTGCGGCATTGCGACTCGGATGCCGCAGTCGATTGATTGGTTGATTTAATTGAAAAGCCAACACGAAGTCACTCACGATGCGTCGATCAAATAGATATCGTTGCGCCTTATTTACCTTTTTACTGATGTCAAAGTGTTTACAGGCGGATTTTGTTCTAAAAAATTGGATTCTTCGTAGTTTCCTTGCCGTTGCCGCGGCAAATGTCATAATTACACGCGGCAATAACCTTGCTCTAACCGAGTCAAGCCCTTTAACTCGGTCCATGTATCACAGCATGCATTAATCGAGTTAAATGGCTTAACTCGGTTAGCGCAGCAGTTTTGCTACGTGTTCTTGCCCTGATCGCGGCAGTAATTTTTCCTCGGATCCAATCCTCAGCCGATTCCGCGGCTGATGATTGATATTCGATTGATTGATTGATTGATTGATTGATATAAGCATAAGTTTTTTTTCTGCCCTGGCAGGATCAAATATTGGCTGGGAACGGGCGCCAAAGTGACTCGCCAAGTGGAGCAACTCCTCGGACTGTGCGGCTTCTTCCCTGTCCATCCGATGTCGTACATCGAGGCCAGCCGCAACCGGAAAAAGGCCGCAGCGAAGGCACAGCTTGAAGCGACTGACTCAAGCAAACAGGAAGCGACCGGCTGAGTTCACAGATAATCGCTCTCGCTTTGTGCATTGTTCGTTTTAATACCACGAATAACATTTTCAAATTGTTTGAACATATTAACTAAAAACCGAAGAGTCGTGTAAAAATCTTCCTCGCATCGTTTTGTGAAGCCTCGGAACGGACATGAATGAATGGCGGACGATTGAAGCAGTCTGCATGGAAGGGTAGAATGCATTAAACACGCGCAAAAAGGGACACGGCGCGTCGTGTCAGACGCTTTTGCGATTATCCTCGCCCAGTTCCAGCTCCAGGTCGTTGTCGCCGACTTCGCCGTCTACCAGCTCGTAGCTGTCCAGTGTCTGCTGCAGCTCCTGCTCCCAATCGTCCGACTTCTTATCCGTGCCTAACGAACACATGCGTGACCACAATGAGACACGGAGCAACCAAAGAGACGAAATATCTAGACAATAATCCTTCAAGAAGAGAAGTACAGACTGACAGACAGCCAAACTGGCAAGCAGGTAGACAGGCAGGCAGACAAACAGACAGAGAGATAGGGAGGCAGGCAGACTGACAGACAGCCAAACTGGCAAGCAGGTAGACAGGCAGACAAACAGACAGACAGATACGGAGGCAGGCAGGCAGATAGACAGCTAAACTGGCAAGCAGGTAGACAGGCAGGCAGACAAACAGACAGAGAGATAGGGAGGCAGGCAGGCAGACTGACAGACAGCCAAACTGGCAAGCAGGTAGACAGACAGGCAGACAAACAGACAGACAGATACGGAGGCAGGCAGGCAGATAGACAGCTAAACTGGCAAGCAGGTAGACAGGCAGGCAGACAAACAGACAGAGAGATAGGGAGGCAGGCAGACAAACAGACAGAGAGATAGGGAGGCAGGCAGACAGATAGACAGACAAACTGGCAAGCAGACAGACAAGCAGGTAGACAGGTAGGCCTACAAACAGACAGGTAGATAAGGAAGCAGGCAGACAGATAGACAGACAAGCACGTAAACAGGCATGTAGATGCAACAGACAGGCGAGACGTCCGGAAAATGGAAATGTGTTTGCGATCCAATACCTGCGCCGTCTTGTGGGTTGACGGGAGGAAGACCGACTGGGCAGTGCTCATGGGCATCGGAATCACCCACCACTGATCCGTCCATCAGGTCCAAATTACTTGCGACCGAGACATCGTCACGGTCAGCCTCGGTCATCCTGCTGGTATTTCCTACAGTATCAAACAAAATAAAACGACGTGAAGGAACAGTAATCAGCCAGAAGTTCGGGTGATTATCGTCGCACCGTCCTGAGATTCCGCAGAAAGTTCGGAGGATTGTTTGATGAGGGAGATGCGGTAGAAGTAGTTGCGCCAGAATGCGGTCTCGCTCACGCTGCCAAGGTGAAGCCTGTTATCAACCTTCAGCCAAAACAGTTCGTTTGCGGTAGAAAGTCAACTTACACTTTCGGTACCAGTTCAAAGCGGAGTTCATTCAAATGGGGATCCTCCCGCATGAGAACCGTCGCCACAGGCATCGCTGACGGAAGGTCAAATTCGAAACTAGCGCCCGCCGGCGGTTCGCGTGTGAAGTTGCGCTTATCCTGCAAAACAAAACCGCTACCAACTGCCGAACCGATTGAAGTCTGAACGATTCAATAGTCGTATACGCTGCAGTATTTGAAACACACAGAATTACGACAAATATTTGGCGAAGATTGATGGTTGTTTGTCACTAACTCGCAAAGCGAGGATTCAAACGTTCCCAATTGATGAACTTCGACCAAGGAAATTTCGGAAACAAGTCTTGCTTTAATGGCCAATCTTCACTGAGTAGCAAAACCACCGGAGAAATTGCTTATCACAAATTTTATTGCGTCCACCTAGCTAATTGATCAATCAAGCAACTGAGCAATCAAACAAGCGATCAATCAAGCAAGCGATCAGTCAAACAAGCAATCAAGCGATCAAGCAAGCAACTGATCAATCACTCATTCCAACTAACCAACTGCCGAATTCATTCGCTAACTCTCTCCACGCCTGCACTCGTAGTTGATACAAAGCTTCCTTACCTTCGAAAGTTCCAGAATTTGCGTTTTGATTTCATCTTCATTCGCCATCGCGACCCACGGTGCAACACCGGGACCGTGAATGTTGGCCTGCTTTTCCTGGATAAATTCTTGCTGCATTCTGTTGAAATTCCCAAGGATTGGCTAGAAAGAAAATCGGCCGTCCATGTCATACCAGCTGAATAATATCAGGATAATTTCTTACATTCTCCTCCAGCGACTTTTGCACCACCTTTCCGACACCCTTGGCCTGCTCCACCACGCTCTGTCCAGCCACCGAAATTCCGCTTGCGAAACTCGAAATCGCTCCTGTCATAGTCAAGAAGCCGTAAATTTAAACTCAAATCACACAAGTGTCCTCAAAATGCTCACCGAAGAAACCAGTGGTACGTTGCACTTTGGTCGGAGTTTCTGCGGGGGAAGAAATATGTCGAAGACGTCTTAAAACGGGCCCAAAAATATTCCATCCACATAAAAATCCTCTACCTTCAACCAGGACTGTCACTGATTCGGCATTGAATTCGACAACGGGAGTGTCGTCCTTGACGGTTTCCGTGCGCTTTTTCGTAGTCGGTTCGAGGTAAACTTCGGCCGCGTCTGGAGACGTCGCGTCCATTTGCAAAAAATAGTCCACGCTACTTTCTTCCTGAAACAAACGAAAAAGTGTCGTCACGTGCAAAATAAATCTGAATGTGCCAACAATTGAAAATTACCTATTAACAAAATTCCTTCCGGGTAATGGCGTTTTTTTGACTGCGAAGTGTGTTGATGGAAAGTCAAAACAACAAATGAATGGTGTCTGCCAGCCAAAGAGTTTATAGGGGGAGAGTCTGACCATTCTGCCATTGAGTAGACACACTCATCTCGTAAGTGGGAAAAATCTTTAATCAGGCCACCCCGAAATCGAATCACATGTCTGGTAACACTATCTCAGGCGCCGCCCACAGAGCCTAAGGTTTACCAACAGACGGCGCGCGAGATAAAGTTTCTAGACAGAAAGAACATTTTGGCTGATCCGCTGTTTCAAAACAAAAACTGAGACTATTGAACGACGGAAAAGAATTTGTTGTATTTTTATAACATTGACCATTTATTTTTTAGGATTACTTGGTAAAAAGTTTTGTCATTAAAGAATATGTAAAGCCGAAAAAAATTATGAAAGCCGACGCATGTATACTGCTTGTTGACTGCCATAGTCAATTGGCCCTATTGCCTACATGTAGGAGGAGCTACACAACACTCATTTTTTTCATTAGTCAAACTACCGTAAATAGACGAATGGAAACGCACCACAGCCTAGGTATGGGAGATTCGGCGTGTCTCTCCGTAGAATATGGTTTGAATTGGTTCTGGTTTATATTCTCTTTGTCTGCCAGCGCGACGACTGTTGTTTACTTCCCCGGGGGGTTCCAACAGTTACATTAAAGAGGCGGAACTACTTCAGGATAAGGGGCGTGGCTTGTGGACGGACCAATTAAAGGGGGACAATAAAAAGTGGGGAACTTGAATTTTCTGCAACATTTCTTCCCGTTATTCTCTTTCCTGAAACAAGTTGTGTAAACCCTTTGATTTTACGCCGTTTTTTGGCAGAATTTCCGGAGGATTTTCCAGGTGAAGTAAGTTGATTCATGGTTGCCTTTTTGCTGCTCAACGTTTTCTTGCGTTTCTTGCTTGTTAAAATTTGCACGTCCGCCCCGATTGCAAATTTTATTCGTCAATTTTTTTTCGCTGTAGGAGAACTGTACGCGGTTAAAGCCATGGCTGGAGATCACGCGGAGCTTGAACATTTGAAGGGCTGGCAGAAGTACTACAACACCTACACCATCATCGGAAGGCGGAATGTAAGAAAACATTCATCACTTTTTCTCCGTTGTAAAATATTCCAATCCCGGCCGGGCTGAATAGAAATTATGGCGCTGTCAATTTGATTGAGAGAAGTTTGAATACGGGATTCCGGGATGAAGTGAATATCAATGAAGTTTTAGAGGGTTAGAAATTTCTGTGAGATCTATGAATCAACTGAGGCGTAGTTGAAAACTTTCCTGTGGAGTTTCATTGCTTGATACCCTTGATTGATTGATCGACTTTCCTGTGGAATTTCATTGCTTAATACTACAGATTGATTGATTGATTGACTTTCCTGTGGAGTTTCATTGCTTGATACCATTGATTGATTGATCGATGGACTATGTGTTGAAACTTGTATTTTCCATTTCGATCAATCAAATCATTCATTCATATTCAGCATAAACATGTATTGAATGTTCTATTTAATTGTGGTTTTTGATTTCAATCTATAAAGTGCTCCTCTACGTGGTGCGTATTATATACTTCATATTACTTCGGCCGGCATTTTTTTTCCGTGGTTTTCGGTCTTCATAAACGCTTGGTTGGTTTCTCGTTTTGCAGATTGCCATCTCAACATACGGATTCATTGCGCTTGGCGTCATCATTTACAAATTGAAGAACCGAAACAGCGCGGACAAGCACGTGGCGGTTGACGCCAAAAAGCACTGATTGACTGCTTGATTTGGATGATATATTTACTTGTGTTTTACGTGTGTCGTGTCTGGGGGTATTTATGGCGCGCTTTACGCGACAGTCGGGAAGGCCAATGCCGGAATGAGAGAAGTATGACCGATACTCCTGTTGCAGTATGATCATAAATGAAGCCAGCGCCCGATGGAGCAAATATTCTCGCTCATGAACTGATCGTACGACAGAAGGGCTGATCGTACGACAGAAGGGAAGATCGTACGACAGAAGGGCTGATCGTACGACAGAAGGGACGATCGTTCGACAGAAGGGACCAGAGATGGGCAATTCGCGACACTCTCGAACTGAACTGTCACACACTTACGGTCCACTAAAAAAATCCACTCAATTCACTCTTTGGAACAATTCAACTCACACTCAATTCAAATCCGCTCTTTTTTAATTAGCCGGCAAAAAATCATTTAATTTTTAAGGTCGTATAATTCATTGATTTTAGCGGTCAAGAACGCGGGTCTTCATGCAGGTTGGTTGGTGGAAGGACCCAAAATAGGTTTGTGGGAACGAAAGATCGCACGAAAAGCTAATATTTTCATTAGAATTTATCGGCTGTAACTTCTCCACTCACGGGTGGGAAAATTTCGGTCAATTCAACTGACCAAACGCACTCGTCGGAGAAAACTCAGTCAATATCAGTCGCGTGAGTGTGAATTGCCCATCTCTGGCAGGGACCCTGGAATCGTAATTTCCAAACCGTTTTTCCAAATCTGATGTATTTCTTCAGCTCCAATGAGCAGACCACTGGGATGGGAGAAGAAATGGTTTCGTAAAGCGGTCTCGGAAGATCCGATTGCGTGTTGCGTAGCTCCGGGTTCCTTCCTCCCTCGTAGCAACATACGAAAGCGCCGCCGGAGCAGAATTCCTGCCACCACAAAAGACCCGTATTCCGTTCGGGCATCACATGCAACTGTCCATTTCATCAAAACATGCCGCAAAAAGGAGGCAAAACGCGCAGCAGAAGGAAGTCACCGTCGATTTGCGGTGTTAGTTTCCGGTAATGGTGTACTTGTTCGGTGGCTTGTAGTTTTCGATGGTGAGCAGTTTCCACAGTTTCAGCTCGATCTGATACTTTCCCTTGACAAGGGCCGTCCCGATATCCACAACCTGAACCCTATGTATGTCAGACATCAATGTGTCAGGCATCAATCGTTGCGGATCTGATCTGACGAGTTTCTTGCCTCGATATATCCAGGAAGTCGGGATTTGCGCGGTTGTGGCTGAGTACCACGTCAATCTCATCGCCAGACGCCACCTACATACACCCAGCAGAGCTTAAGCCAACGTGGTGGAGCGTGAAAGCTAGTGGTTACAATAGTTACAGTGGTTACAGTGGTAACAATAGTTACAGTGGTTAAAATAGTTACAGTAGTTACAATGGTTACAATGGTTACTGTGGTTACAGTGGTCACAGTGGTTACAGTGGTTACTGTAGGTAACGAACCTCCGAGGACTTCTTCGTCGCCTTCTCGCCGTTGATGCGCCATTTGCCTTCGTAAAACGCTTCCTCCACTTTGCTGCACAAACCAGGCGGAAAGAAATCCACTGTTATTTATAGTAGCGCGACAGGGAGCGAGGTTCATTACCCGCGCGATGATCCTAGCGCCACTTTTAAAATACTGTCGGTCCGGACTGAGTGCACTAGAAACAGAAAAAAAGAAGATTTCGGCTAAAAACTGGCGCCGTGGGAGAAATGACGTTTAGACTGACAAGTGAGAGGACGCCGGCGTCATCCGCTGCATTACCGTGAGCTTTAATGGTCTTCCAGTCCTTGGGCATCCCGTCATCCTCCTCCTCCTCCAGGACTTCCGCTGCTTCTTCCTCTTTGTCATAATCATCTTCATCCTCCTGTGGAAAAACGCAGAGGAGAACTTTACACTACTGTATGCGTGGAACAACGAAAATATAGTTGAGACCATTTCAATCAATCAATCAATCAATCAATCAATCAATCAATCACTCAATCAATCAATCAATCAATCAAGCCAATCTATTTAAAAAGAAAAGCCAGTATTTAAAATAAGTTCTTTTAAGAACATGTAATAATATTTAAGTAAATTTAGTCCCTTAACATGAATGACGAAATTATACTTAAAAATCGATTTTTTTGTTAGCAATTTTAATTAAAATAAAGTAATTTTTACTTAAAATCAAAAACCGCTTTCGAACCATCTCAAAAATCATAAATATACCAGTACTGTAATATTTGAAAGGCACAGCCCACAGTCAACATTCATGTTCCATCTATGAATAAAAAACGCTGCTAATCAAGCAACAAGGTGGTTTTAGCTTAAACCAAAATCAGTCGTCGAAACTTGCAAGCAGGTAAAAGCGGATGAGGCGAGTCAGTGAGTTTTCAGAACGGAGACTCTCAATCGTCTAATATGCCAATCAATCGATGTCGATCAATCAATCAATTATACGGTTCCAATCAATCAATCAATTATATGGTGCCAATCAATCAATCAATTATACGGTGCCAATCAATCAATCAATTATACGGCGCCAATCAATCAATCAATCAACCATAAGGTGCCAATCAATCGATGCCAAACAATCAATCAATCATAAGGTGACAGTCAATCAATCTGTTTTCCATTTTGATTTGGGAAATGAGACATATAAACGCACCACGACCGCCGGCTTGGCCGATTTCTTCTTGAACCTCTTTTGCGTCAGCATGGCACCTCCCATATCCGGCGGAAAAGTGTCCGGCCGCCTGGTGATTGCGGAAAACGACCTGTGGCACGTTGACGACGGAGGAAGGAGGGACGCTGCGCAAACATTTCCTCGCGTTGAAGGGGATTCCGCACGTAATGTGAGAAATTCCGAAACACATCCCGCCGCTCTTCCGTACATCCTTCGGTGGCCGGGACCGCCGGCTGGTGTGCGAGGCAGGAAGAAACCACTGAGGGATGCCGTTCGGTTTTTGAGCTGTTTTAATGAGTTCATCCTACACTTGCGCGTGTCTTCAGTGCAGTTACTCTTCCACAACGTCCTGGAAAACCAAATTGAAAGAACGCGAAAGATACAAAAATCACACACTGTATAACGAGGCAGGAATCTTACTTACAGGATCGGAAAAATAAGAAATGTGTTATATTTTCCAAGTGTGGGTTCTAGTGGTTAGGCCGATCTCAATGGGTGAAGTTCTAAACTGAATGAGAGCACAGTTTAGTAAAACAAGAAATCGCTATAGTTCGGCGCTAAACCATTTTTTGGAGCGCTAAACCATTTTTCGGAGCGCTAAACTGCGCCTGTTCCCTCTAGAGCTTGGAATCTTTTCATTGGTCGCTGACTTTGCTCTATTGTGACTTTTATGTACAGTACAATAAACCTATTGTAGTAAATTTTTTTTCGTTTTTTCTCCGAGTAATAAAATGAGGGACTACGGATTTATCAATTTGTGATGCTCTTGGAAGAATTCATGGGATCAACGTCACCAACGGATCGCGTGAATGAGTAAGCCAATCAACCGACCAATCGAATAGTCACTCTGTTGTCGCGCTGTCGCTGAAATCACGTAATTATTTTTTGGTTACAATCGATCAATCAATCGTCGCTTATCCATTGCGCGTGGTTGAAATTGTCTTTAATCGATTAATCAATCGTCAATGGCTTTGATTTTCTTTACAGCTGAACTTCGGCACACTTCAAATCAATTCATGACATTCTCCAGGATGGGAGGAAGTGTTTTTATTCCATTCTGGAATATCGCCGTCAAATGCTTTGAATCAAACTCCTCCATCATTCGTACTAATGGAAATTCGGATAATGGGAACGAGTCAACAAAAAATAAATCGCCGGAAGAAGGTGAAGTCCACTTCCGGTCGACTGAAGGAGAGGCAAACCGGCCAAGCCGCGCTCGACCTGGAATCACCATCCGACAAACTCATTTCCATCGGTTCGAGGAAGATTGTCTGCGTGAAGGTGGAAGATCTCCAAAAACGCGCAAAGCTCTCGTCGTCCTCTGACGGACGATCTCATCGGCAGTTGTCTCTTCGCCGTCTGCCTCCCGCCTTCCTGAGTTGTCCACAACACGGGCTCCTGCACCGCTCGTAAAAGCATCAACTGCTGTCGAAGATAACGATGAAGCCGCAGACTTTAAACAGGCGGAAGCGGTTGTTCTTCCCGGAGGACGAGTTGGACCCCAGTTCGTCTGCCGCTACTTCGGCCGGTGCGAATAGCGGCCGCCACGTTGGCGCTGAGGATTCGGGTAAATGTAATGGGTGGAAAACCGCTAACACGGTAGAGGATACGGATATGGAGATCTTTGATGGTGAACAACGACCGGCGTTGCAAATGATCGAGGGGTGCCGTTGAATAGATGGCTTCCTTCCGTGCTTCGTGTACGCGTTCTGTCTCTTTTTTTCAGCTTACGGTAATTGTGTTCTCTCCATCTCCTAATTATCTGTCAGTCTGTCTGTCTGTCTGTCTGTCTATCTGTCTGTCTGTCTGTCTATCTGTCTGTCTGTCTGTCTGTCTGTCTGTCTGTCTGTCTGTCTG
>LRSR01002605.1:0-25450 GCA_001579985.1 Hypsibius dujardini
GAATTGTCATGCAATACTCCCCCCTTACGTTCTATCGGACATATTTCGGATACAATAAAAAACACCCCCCTCAAACCAAAGCTCGGCGCGCCACTGACTGGATTCAGTAAGTTAAGTTTTGAAAATAAATCAAGTAAACATGGAATGTGGGCTGAATATTTCATTATTTTTACTGTGATTTTCATTATGCCTAAGTTTAGGTCGTTCCCGGTACATTGCCGCAATCGATGTGGATGAATTCCTGGTCTCAAACAGCAGCGTAACCATATGGCGATACATCGCCGCTCGCACACACCGACCCCAATTCCTCATTAAATCCGTTCGCTATGGAACATCGGGAATTCAACGAGATTTCTCCGGTGAACTAACGCCAGACCCTTTCAAGGGTAGCGTGACGGTGGCAGTGGCGAGTAATGAGACCACCGAAGGAGCGTGGCCGCTCATTCAACGAGCCAATCCCAATCGAGCTCCTCATCCGGATTTGGATGCTGATTTTGAAGCGAGACACTACGAGATCTGCGAAAAAAACCGAACGATGAATCAGACGTTAGGATGTATTCATGCCGATGGGAAGTCCATATGGAAACCGGGGCGGTGCAAGGTTGCGGGGGTCCATGGCTGCAAAACGGGACTGACCAGTGCGCAGACGTACAAAGTGGCGCTGAAAAATTTGAGGTTGAACCATTTTGCATTCCGGTCGAGGGAACACGTGGAGCATTTGAATAGTCTGATGAAGCCGACAAAGAAGGCTGCTTTTGATCTGTTTGATACGATATGGTTTTCCTCTCGCTTTGACCCGATGTGGCATGAACAAACAGGACAGGAACGCCGAGACTCTTAAATAAAAGGCAAAAAATACAGGTCAGTCTCTGGCATATTGTTTTTCTTCAAAATGTTGCCACGTTACCTTGCAAAATTTTTTATCAGCCTGCCGAAAGTCGGCGTACCTAAAACCCATTTTTTAATCGAAAAACCTCTTTAAAAAAAAGATCGGTTTATAGTTGCAGTGTGACAGGCCTTCAGTTCTCCCTGGACTTTGGATTATTGACTGCATCAGAAGATGAAAGTATAAGTCGCAAGCATCAGACTTTGTGTTCAGAGTTACCGAGCCTGCTAATTATTTGCGCAGATCAGTGCAAATAAATATAGTAAGTTTACATGAAATAATTCGCTTCAGACTGCTTAGTTTGATCATTTGAGCTGAAAAGTGACAAAACTGTGGCAATCTGATGCCTCCTATACCCGACACACAGAACGAGGTAAACGCGTTTAACCAGGCCGTTTTAGAAATCGTAACTTAACCAGGCTGGCAGGTGGCGCATTAGTAGTTTTTAAGGAAACGACGGCGCACAAGGAAAAGAAGTGGCACCTCTACCGGACTGCTTGCACACTCCTCCATTGAGATGCTTCCCTTCCTTTTTTTGGACCCAAATTCGAACCAGAAGGATTAGGAACGAACTCAAATGGGTCAGAGACTGTTTTTGAATGTTTTCAAGCCATCTGCAACGGCATGGCAGCACCCCAGCGCCGGGAAATCAACGTTGAAAAATACCGGCCTGGTTAAGTAACGATTCCTAAAACGGCCTGGTTAATAGCCTTTACCTCGTAACGATTTCTAAAACGGCCTGGTTAATAGCCTTTACCTCGTAACGATTCCTAAAACGGCCTGATTCATAGCCTTTACCTCGTAACGATTCCTAAAACGGCCTGGTTAATAGCCTTTACCTCACAATTGATCGATCATGTACGTCTACATCCAGTATTTTCTCTGGCATACTTTTCAACAACGCCAGTCGGATTATCGGCTCACAAAATGCAGCGTACTAAAACAGAACAAAAACTGTTATTTACTTTAATATTCGTCTCTTTAAGTGTTTCTAATTGTACGCGCTTTTTGTGAAATCTTAGAAATATACTTCCAAGTTAAGCTATTCAAAAGGCTTTTCTATGTGATTGCGATTCAATTTTCAAAGAGCTCGTGACGTCGCGCATACGAAGAACACGTCAGCGGACATCTTCAATGGAACGTTACATTATCGGAGAATACTAAATTGCCCCAAGGGGGAAAAAGTTCATTCACTCTCGCTCGCTCTACACGTGCATAGAGTGCAGCTGAAAAATAATCACAAAAATACACCAATTTGTGTGGCATCTTCACAATGAGTTTCACTGCCAGACACGTTGCTCATGTTCTACATTCGAATGTGGAATTCCGCCAACCTGGACGAACAGTCGTCGATGAAGCTGAACGAATGTACTTTGAACGGCTGCTGCTATCGGATTATTAAACGTTGGACACTTACTCTAATCCTGGCCTTGTTTTTTACATTGGCGTGCATCTTTCCCCTTTTCACGAATTCAACGCCAAGTCCCCAGGTTGAAGTTTCGGTTGCATCTTTGTCAGATTCAGCAAGCACAGCACCGTATTTCGATGCAGAACGCAGGGACTGTTTAAACCGGTTGAATTATGCCGGCCTTGGACGGGATTTCCTGTTTGTCACGATCAAGTCAACACGACGTAATCACAATTCCAAGCTCGCTGCTCTGCTGGAAACGTGGATTGCCTCTGCGTTACAGCTGAGGAACTTAATGGGAGAACCTCTAATTCCTGAGGTACAGTACAGTACTGCCGCGATTAAACCGGTCAGTTTTTGCACCCGGGCAGCGCATTCGACCTGTGTGTGAGTGTGTGAGTGTGTGAGTGTGTGAGTGTGTGAGTGTGTGAGCTCACTCAACACACAGGCGCGTGTGACGGAGGCGTGGTTAAACTGACCGGTTTAATCGCGGCAGTACAGTAATGCCTTGTGACGATCACTCACCTTTTTTTTGCAAGACGGCTATCGGTCCATTTCCGCTCATTTACAGGTCGGAATTGTGACGGATGGATCGTACGAAAGCAGTAAGAAGTGCTCGCCGGAGCAAGCGCGATTTTCCGCTGCAGTTTCTAGCCTCGAGAACTTTTCAAGCATTGGATTTCAGGCGTTCCGGCAAACGTGCGTGTCCGCATTGCCGATTTCTGCGGAAAGAAACATAACGCGTGAGCTGAATTATACTTATACTCATCAAGCATCGACAGTGGAGATGGCAAAAACTGAAATTAGTTTATTATGTACTGATCTTTTAGCCAAATAAAAATTAGACACTGAAGAGTTTTAGTGCGCTTTCGTTTAGGGAAAAATTGTTTCGATTCAGCTTTAGTCAAAACCAGTCGACTTTTCTTAGTTTCGCCCGTTCGAATGTTTAGTGACTAGAATTGGATAACTTTCATAATTCCTCTTTAAATTTAATTTGAAATCGATTGGCGTCAGTAGAATCCCTTTTGAAAGTCAGGGGGCGGAGCTACAGATCATTCTTGGGATTGAGAGGAAAATTACGTTTTGCATTGCAGAAATGCCCCACAGCCCCGCCCCCTCATATTCAAAACTGATTCTGCTGAAGCAGATCAATTCCAAATTGAATTTCGAGAAGGATTTGTGCCGAAAATAGAGTCAGTTTGAATTCGGCATCTGAAATAATTCCCAAGTATGAGTTTCTTTTAGGAGTTTCTTTTAAATCGACTTTAGTTCTGCCATCCTAATTCGTAGGTATATTTGACGGTATTGTACGAATGTAATACTCAAAGTGACCATTCAACAGGTACTCGTTGACCTGCAAACTGCAAGAAGAGCTCCGCATGTACTACACCGCCGTTGCAAGCAGAGCCTCGTAAGCTGAACGGATTTCGTGTTTGAAGCAACGATAAAAACTTTCCTTTGTTGATCGATGTGCACGTTTTATCATCATGTTTCGTCCTACAGTTGGTTCTGCCACTTCGATGACGACACCTACGTGAACGTGCCGAACCTCATTAAGATGCTCCTCCTGCTGGACGATCCCCTTACGGCGTCATTCTACGTCGGAAAAAGTCCGCCACCGTTTGTGTTCGGGTTAAACACAACCTACAGCTTCTCACAAAACGCGGTAAGGCGTGGTTCAGTGTACACACGTGGCCATAATTTTGGGTGGCAGACTTTAAGCCAAAAAGAGTGGTCCGAGTTCGGGCCGAATCAAGCCACCGCGCGCACTCGCTCTTCACCACAGATGACCATGCAGCCTTAACTCGATTGATCGATTGATCGAACTTGTTTATTTTGGCGGAATCTGGAGCAGCTTGCTCAATATAATTTTTCCGCTTGGCCGGGCATCAAATCAAAGATTCAGGAGAGAGCAGTGGGAAGTTCTAACTAAGAGTGGCTCAAACCCGGACCACCCTGATGGCTCGAACTCTGCTGCCACCCAAAATTGTGGCCATTTGTGTAAGCGGAAACAAGCAGCTGAACTAAAGAAGAGTTTCTCCTCTCTCGCATCGCTGTCATCTTTTGAGTGGCATGAAAAATCTTGGCGTATCTTGTATCATTTTAGAAAAGTGCCATGGGTGTGCCATGAGACTGTGGCAATTATGCAATTATCGAGAGAAACCTCAGCTGATTTATTCAACGTACAACAAAAGCATTGTTGTATAAAGAGGTTTGGTAATTCGATGCTAAATTCTTGGTTAAAATTCGAGCAGAAGCGCGTTTAGGGTTCTCACAAGGCCAAACCAGGACCCCCAAAGGTAGGGCCAGAGGGTGAGCAAAGGGGCAAACTGCATTTTATTTCAAAATTGTGCCCAAAGTTTGGTTTATTGTTCCTGATCATTCTGAAACTTGTGGTGGTTTGGGGTCCTTTTTTCCACACCCCGCCCCTCCACCCCGGGATTCCAAAACATCCTCAGAAACCTCCGTTTTTCGATCAAATTTTAAGTTTCTTGGGTCACAATATAAGCTTCCCCCCCCCCCGGCTATACAGTGAAGGGTCTCGGTCCCGATTTAGTGCGATTGCGGTATTGAAGGATTTTGGCTAGCCGACAGAAGAGACTTCAAATCAAAGACTCAGTTGAGGGCTGAAGAGTTACTGAAAATTAGCCTAACTTCTAGTTAAATCAATACATCATATCATCCTTTATTATTATTATTATTTAGAACAGTTCGAGCCGGACAAAGACCATCCACTTTGCAAACGGTCCGGCAGTTTGCCTGAGTCGACATTTGATGCACCGTCTTGAGGGAATAATACGGAACGACACTCATCCCCTGAACATGCTGGCGTTTGCAGGGCGTGTCAACACGCAAGCCGGCGATGACGCTCTCCTGGCTCACTACGTTAACGGTATATATATCTGTCCAAAAACAGAGTCTACGAGTCGCGCATTTTTCTAATTTACGACTAATTGTTTCTACAGATCTACTTGATGTCCCCCTGACGGAAGTGAAAGAGATGTACTCAACTCTGGATGACTTAACGGCGTTAAACCAGACAGAGTTGGACCAAGCAGTAAGTATGTCTGATAGAGGGAGGAGGGGTCGGGGTACTTTTGTTTTAACTGACCATAGACACAGACACAGACACAGACACAGACACAGACACAGACACAGACACAGACACAGACACAGACACAGACACAGACACAGACACAGACAGGTCCCTAAACGAGCCCCTGTGTGCAGTGAGTCTAGTTCTCTTCCGATGTATTCTGTTCGTTTACAGATTACACTTAGCCACCAGGGGACAAACTCATTCAATGTCCCATTGGACAACTACACGGGACGGTTGTTCAAACTTAAGTAAGTCCGTGTACGAGGAGCCATTAACCTTATCGGCATCCCCCTGTCTGACTAAACGATAGTCGAAAGTTCTGCGGAACCTAGATTGGGATTTTATGTACTTCCTTTTTAGGATCAGAAGTCTACACAATTATCTGCAACGGAATTGGCGGGAATTATGCTGTGGCAAGACATCTGCAAAATGAGTTCAAACTCAGAACCAAAGACAAGTCAACGTCGCCAGACTGGTGGACCGAATTCGTGCAGCAGTCTTTTTCTAAAACGCTAAAAAATCAACCGATGATGGGAAAAAAGTGCTTAAATAATTTACAAAAATGTTTGAAACGGTTCCAATTGTCAAATTTTAAAGAGCAGTTTCTAAGGACATCGCAATCAGAAAAGTGGCAGCACATACGCGGAACTGAATAAGATAAGGAAAATCCGGAAGGAAGTCGAGTATTTAGTGAATCAACAACAACCTTCGATAAATCACGTTTGCTGTTTCATTAATAACGAATCCCGCCGCGACTTAATCGCTCGTAATCCGCCGGGGTCAGCAGCTTGTACAGCGCACTGGCGGGATCAAAGAAGAACACTCGGTCGTCGCCGCACTTGCCAATGTCGTAGGCCTCTTCCCTGAGGGCGCCTTTCTTGATCTTGAACGTTCCTACAGAGGGCAAATTCATGAATTATCCTACAAAACAATCTACAATGCTTCTACACGCAGTGCGTACTTACAAACAGCAAAACTAAGCTTCATGTGCGACTAAAAGACTAAGCAAAAACTAAACGATCAATTTTATTATCTAGGTTTTCAGTTTTTTTAGATTAAAGTTTTAGGTTATTATATAAAGGAAACTAAATATCTTTGAAGTTAATTTTTAGCTGATTATACAGTAAACGAATTAGATGAAGTTCACATTCTGCCTTCCTTTTACGGTACGCTGCTTCAGCTCATGAAACGCACCTGTGACTTCCAGTTCCGGCACAAAACGCAAGAAAAGGGGACGGGCGTAGGCCGCGAGACTGTTCTTCACGCCAGCACTGAAGCTGTCCATGTTGACCTTACTGTCACTGCCGGAGATGCATGCCATTCCGGCCTTCCCTTCGCAACCTGCACAATCCCAATTCCCAAAAGATTCATCGAAACACGAGTCATGCACATTCGCTCTTTCAAAACGTTTCATCGAAACACGAGTCATGCACATTCGCTCTTTCAAAACGTTTCATCGATTCCCGCCAGAGAAAGAAGCACACACCTGGAACGGAGACACCGAACACGGCGACATCGACGTCGTTGGCCAATCGACTGATCACTCCCTCCACTTCCGTCGTCGACACATTCTCGCCCTTCCTGTATGAAACAATGCACGAAATAAAACAATTCAGGACGCATGAAAACGTCATTATTTAAAGGAGATTTCTTTTAACTCTCGCTCACCATCGGAATGTGTCCCCTGTGCGGTCGACAAAGAAGATGTATCCTTCTTCGTCCTTCATCAAAATATCCCCTGTCCGGAAGTAGAGATCCCCCTGCTGAAACACATCCCTCAGCTGTTTCTTCGTTGTCGCTTCCTTCTGGAGGTATCCGTCAAACGAGCTGAATTTACTGCCCGTCGAGATCTTCCCGATCAGCTCGCCCGGCTCGTTGGCCTTGCACACAATACATCGCCCATTTCCATCCCTGATCGCTTCGTTTGACTCCATGTCGACGCGGATCAAAAACTGCTGCTTGAAAAACTCCAAACTCCGAGAGGTGAAGCCGATTGCACCTGAAAAGGTAAACTACTCGTAAAAAGTAACAAACAAGCATTTTAGCGCTTGAATTTCAAAACGCTTAAAATTTCATTGAGTCCTCGCGAAAAAGGATGAGTGTCCAAAACAGACGCTGAATCTCAATACAAATCCGTTGCCGTTTTTAAGTTATTTCAGCCTAATTCCTTTTGATGACTAACAAGGGAACGATCACGAGTGCAAATCTCTGATCGTGACCAAACTTTTTTCTTGAATACAATGTCCCCTAAAATGATTAAAAAAAATATGACTCGCGGCAAAGAGTTCCCCGTTCAACGAGGAGAAATTTGGGAAGATCTCAATTGGAGCATGTACATCGACGATATTCATGAACGCTTGATTGAATGATTTATTGTGCTCTTTTCGGCTTCTTCCTCAGGAACCCGGATAGGGAAACGTTTTCAATGAAAATGTAAAATGGACGACGTGGTTGATGTTTTGATGATTTCTTTTTGGTTTGTGGGAATAAACCATATAATCTCCGTGACTGGTTATGATTTTCAGTTTTAATACAAATTATTTCGCTGCAATAATTCAAAGTATTTTTTTCCCTCGCCAATATGGTGAAAATCAATCCTTCTAACGTTGTGCGGCTACTTCTGGAGGCTTATGTCGGATGGGAAAAAAGCGATGTCAACGATCACGAAAGGGAGCTCGCAGATAACATCCGAGGTAAGTGTGCATACACACGTTGACTGCACCAATTTATCAAGACATGTTCTTCAGATTCTTTTACTTTAATTTTACAGGCGTTATTGATTCGTACCCTACATCGACAGATATGCAGGTTTATTCGAAGGAGTTTTTAGATTTTGAAAACGATTCCGTTGACCGCACATTGGCGGGCGCCGACCTGCAGGAATTTCTGGAAGCGGAGGATCAACTATTGAGTTCACAGTCGCTGTCGCAGCCGTCTTCCGATTCCTCTTATCACCCTACGCCGGAAGATCCGAAAACCATGAACATCGTGAACTTTGAGTACAAAAAGAAAGCTGTTCTGTATTGGAGGGAAGAAGATGATCAGCCCAGGCAGAAGAAGCTCAAATGGGAGTCTGTTCGCGCTCGGTATAAACAACTGCCAGATAATACGGCGCTGTATCGGTGGGCTGCGCTGGTTGATTCAGGCCAGAAAACAACCAAGGAAAAGCTGAAAGTGATTTTCGAAGCTACGCAGAAGCGTTTCATTGCAGCACGGGATGAAAGGTTGGTTGGTTGGTTGGTTGGAACATCGTGGACTTTGTGGAATAGTGCTTTTTGGTTCAAGATCACATGTTAAATCATTCAATCAATCGTTCATGAATACCGTCAATGTGCGTGCTCCAATTGAGATCTTCCCGAATTTCTCTTCGTTGAACGGGGAACTCTTTGCCGCGAGTCATATTTTTTTTAATCATTTTAGAGGACATTGTATTCAAGAAAAAAGTTTGGTCACGATCAGAGATTTGCACTCGTGATCGTTCCCTTGTAAGCCTGATGCCGCAGTGTTAAGGTTAATTTTTTCAGTTGAATCTATAGTAATTAAAACTCGGACTTTGGAATATCAGAAATACAAAACTTTTTGTCGTATGTCTTTTAGTTTAGATTTAGCTTAGCTTAACTTAGCTTATTCATTGACTATGCCAGTATAACTTTCAGTTTTGTGTTTCTTAAAAGTGTTTCTTAGTTAAGTTTTAAGCTCGTGTTTGAGTCAAGTTTTCGAATTCAGTTTTTTCCCGTTAAATTTGTGATCGCTAAACCAAATTTTCCTTTAGAAATTAAAAAAGCTAAAACCAAATATTTAATCATTCAATTCAATTCAATTCAATTCAATTCAATCATCATTCAGTTCAATTCAATTCAATTCAAAATCATTCAATTCAATCGAGTTGCAGGCCAGTTTTTCGTTTAGTTTTTGAGTTGAGTAGTTTATTGTAGTTTAGGTGTTCCATCATCACTAACTTACCTGGGCGACCGTCGATGTTGAGAAATCCGACGTTGCCTTCGGTGCTGCCGTAGCATTCGGCGATCCGCGGGATGGCGAAACGCTTCACGAATTCGGTCCAGATTTGTGGGCGGAGTCCGACGCCATAGCAGACTCGGAGGGTGTGTTGGGTGTCATTGGGCTTGGGCGGTTGGGCAAGGAGGTAGCGACAAAGCTCACCGACGTAGTGGAACACCTGCAAATTCAGAAGAATGTCGCGAGATCGATGAAAAGGACAAAATAATGCATGAAAATTCCTCGCACCGGAAAGCGAAAAGGTTTCTTTCGTATAACACTTTAAGTAAATAGCATTTTCTTTATTCCTTTTGTCTTAATTTTAAATATATTGTGATTTATAAAAAATATACTTGATTTTTCGAGATATATACATGCCCCATTGTTACAGTCCATCACGGGAAAACTTTAATGAAAACTATCGTTAAAAACATTAATGTTGTCAACGAGTATTTCAGTTCATTTCATACCGTGCATTTGTTTTTCCTGACATCGTCCCAGAATTTGGAGGCAGAGAAGTTTTTCTTAATAACGACAGTTGTTCCGAAGAGCAAGGCTTGACCAACAGCGATGAGGCCACCAGCACTAGAAACCAAGACAGCATGAAATGTTGGTCAGTTCATCGAACACAAATTACGGTGGCATTACGTTTGTGTTCCTGTCTGTCTGCCTGCCTGCCTGCCTGCCTGCCTCTCTGTATGCCTGTCTGCTTGTTTGTCTGTCTGCCTCCCTGCCTCCCTGCCTGTCTGTCTGTCTGTCTATCTGTCTGTCTGTTTGTCTGTCTGTCTGTCTGTCTGTCTGTCTGTCTGTCTGTTTGTTTGCTTGTCTGCCTGACTGTATCTTTTAGTAAGTTCTAGGAATACCTGTGATACAGCGGCAATGTACACATGAGAACATCGTCTTTCGTGATACCAATCAAATAATGGTGAGCACAGACATAGGCATTCGCGCGATGAGTCGTAATGATGCACGGTTTCGGCAGACCCGTCGTTCCAGACGTATAAATGTAGAATAACCGGTCAAAGTATCGTGGTGGATCCACGACTTCGGGCTTAGTCTCCGGCATTGCAGCGATTTTGCGGTCAAATACCGGCAAAATACCGTCATATTTCAAGGAGCCACTTTCGCAGAAGACTAGCGACTTCTGGATGTCTTCCAGTGTCGACTGCACGGGTATGTAGTTTTCTACCAGATCAGCTCCCACGATGACCACGCGAGATTCCGCGGCCGTGATGGCGTGGCGAAGGGCGTCTTCCTTGAGGTTGCAGTTGATGAGAGCAGTAACACAGCCGATTTTGTTTAGACCGAGCCAGATCGCGACGTATTCCGGACTGCATACCCAAAGAAGAACAAATGAGTTAACCTCACACCTGTCTGTCGGTTTGTCTGTCTGTATGCAAGTTTGTCTATCTGTATATCTTTGTGTTTTTCTGTCTCTTTGTTTGTCTGTTTGTCTGTCTGTCTGCATGTGCGTCTGTCTGTCTGTCTCACTCTCTCTCTTAGTCCGACTGTCTGTCTGTCTGTTTGTCTGTGTGTGTGACTGTGTTTGTCTGTTTGTATGCCTGTCTCTCTGCCTGCCTTCACGTTCGCATACATGTCTGTGTGTTTGTGTATCCGTTTATATTTGTGTCTGCAAGTCTCCGTTTCTGTTTTTATGTCTACCATTATGTGTCTGTCAGTCTGTGTATCTGTCTGTATGTTTGTACGTTAGCTTGCGTGTCTTTATGCATGTTTTCCTTCCTACCATGAAGTGGCGATCAAAGCGACACAATCGCCTTTTTTCAGCCTCTCGACGGACTGAAAGTAGTGGGCTACTTGGTTGGCGTACTTGTCGACCCGTTCCAAGGTCCACTCGGTGTCGTTGTAACGAAAGGCAACTTTCTTGGCATTTTTTCGGGCATTCCGTTCGAAGATCGTCACGAACGATATGTTCTGCTTCGACACGATTAGATAATCGATCGCCATGAAGACGGACGCCACTCCTGCCCTGCAAATCAAGCATGTCAATCACTAAACCAACTTTCCTCTACAATGCGCGCCAAGTCCTTTAAACCTCTTATATCTCTGCCTGCCTGGACTATTTGAGGTGTGGCTGACTGCCTGCCCCTACGCCTCCCGTGCCTTGATGTTTCTCTGCCTGAATTCTCGTTTCGTTCGTTCTCCAGCTGAGTGTGTGTTTGTCACACCTAAAGGTCTGTCTGAAGTGTCAATGTCTGGATGCCTTTGACCGTCTGCTGTCTGGCTGAAACATGTCTCAGTCTTGCCTGTATGTTTCCGTGCCTAAATTCTTGACGAGGTCTGTTCTCCAGTTGCACGTGTCTCTCTCACATTTAAATGTCTGTCTGAAGTGTATTGTCTGAATCATCCATGTCTGCCTGGTGTCTGCCTGAATCGCACTTTCATGCCTGAATGGTTTCATGCCTTAAAATGATGCCTCTCTGCAACTGCCGAAAGAATTTCCAGTTCGTTGGCGCTGCTTGTCTGAATTCATGAGGTCTCTGTGTGAAATGTCTTTCTCATCAAGTCTCAAAGACGTCTTACCGAAGATCCCGAAAGACAAATCTCCGCAACGGTCCCGGCAGTACAGCCGCGACGAGCGTCCCATTTTGCGACAGTAACGTCCACAAGGCTGGAAGTGCTAACACAATTCCCAAGACAGATTTCCCGTAGAAGAATGCCAGACCGGCGATTCCGGCTAGGATGGCAACCGTTATGCGATCCATTGGTCAAAAGAGGGAGCGATCGATCACACACTTACTGGACTACGCGCGTGCGAGTTTTAGACAAAAAAGAAGTGTACTGTTTGCCCGTTTGGAGGCTCGACTTCCGCAGCGCGTCGACACAGATTGAGAATATCTGCTCGATTTATCAACCTCACTGTCGGACAAATTCCGGTTGTCAAGGCGGACAGAAGGAGAACGTCAACAATGCCGACGGCCACAAGAAGGCTGGGGCACGCGCACGATCATTGTACTACACTCTGCTGTTGTACTGAATACCCCATGGTGCAGTGTGTGTTATCTGCTACACGGACCAGGCATCGACGTGCGATAACGATAACGCTTTTGATAGTCTCTTGGACCTCTGCACGTGCTGCACACTGCACGGTCAATAATTAACAGAACGGAAGACAATGCACTCAAACTTTTTTTGCATGTTCGACTCTTGCCCGCCTGTCTGCCTGTCTGCCTGTCTGCCTGTCTGCCTGTCTGCCTGTCTGCCCGTCTGCCCGTCTGCCTGTCTGCCCGTCTGCCTGTCTGCCTGTCTGCCTGCCTGCCCGCCCGCCTGTCTGTCTGCCTGTCTGTCTGCCTGTCTGCCTGCCTGCCTGCCTGCCTGCCTGACGGTTTCTCTGCACCCTTAAAAATTATGTGAATGGCTGCCTGCTCATATGCGTGCAAGCGGAGTTCGTTTAGGGTCTTACAAGGTGGAACCAAGGAGGGGCTACATGAAAACCACGTAAAAAAGAAAACTACAAAGATATAATTTAACGAAAAGTGAAAACACGGTCAAAATAAAATCTTCAAAAACGAAAGATTAGGAGAATTGATTTTACTGAAAAACGAAAAGAGAACAACAATTAGACACTTATTTTACTATGTTCATAGGCATGTGTATGAGTAATGTACGCCTACTATCATACGGGCAAGGACTTGGAACGAGATAACTCACTTTCAGCCCATTCCTTCCCCTTCGTCGTTCCCTTCCGCGCGGTCAATTACTGACCAATGGTCAATAGTCTCGCTCAATGGGCTAGCCATCCCCAAAATTGATTAACAAATTTGTGCGTTCCAAACTGTCGATACATTTGGGTGCCAGAAATGTCCCTGAAATGTTTCTACAAATACAAATTCGAAGAGAGATGGGAGAGGCGAAAATGTGATGAGGCAAAATATAGGCTCGCGGAAGTTTCTTTTGATAGGAACCACTAAAACCCTTGAAGCACCAAACCTTTGAAATTTCACACGTGACTGAAGTCGTTGATCGATAAGTACTGTAGAATCTGGATGAAAATACAAGGGGCACTCCTTAAGTCTTCTCACTTGATGTTTTATAATTAACGGCCGAACAATTTGATGATTTTACTTCACCTTCAAAGTAGTCACCCGTAAGCTGAATACACTTTTCACAACGAGAAAGCCAACTCTGGAAGAAGGCTAGGAATTCATCTTTTCCGAGCTCCCAAAGACACCTTATCACAGCGCAATGAAGTTCATCTTCAGACTGAAATATTTTTTCCCGCAGGGATTCTTTTAACTAAAAAAATAAAATAAATCACAGGAGGACAAGTCCGGCGACTAAGCCAAATGAGGCAAAATTTCAAATTTTTTTTCTTGAAAAATTTGGTGTTCAATCCCGCCAAGTGACTGGATGCGTTATTGTGGTGTAAGTTTAAGCCAAAAACTCTCATCTTGCCTCACCTCCGCTTGCGCGTCCGTACTAGTTTCTTGAGGCAGGTTTCAACGTAAAATAATGTACGTGATCCTTTTGCATTTATCGAGCCTGGGCGAGGATCCTTTTTTTCACTCACTGAATGGACTGCCATTTAGTAAGAGGATCTCGGTGATAAGCCCATATCTCGTCACCAGTAACAAACTCTTTCAGACGTCTTTCATGGCCCTCGCCATATATGTTCAAGAAATCCAGAGCGGAATTCAACCGGCCTTTCTTTTGGTCCTCGGGGAGGCTGTGCGGCACCCAGCGACTACTTACCTTTTTCATCCGGAGTTTCCGTTTCAAATTCAACTTCACCCTCGACAAACTGATCAAAAATTTACGCTGAATCTTCTGGTGTGATGAATAGGATAATTGGTGATGAATAGGATAATTGGTGATGAAATGATCTACGGCGGCCATTAATTCAGGAGTGACAACCGTTGAGCGTCTTCCAGATCGTGACAAATCTTCCAACTCACATTTTCCTTCACGCAGCGCCCGAGATTAGTATTGAATAGTTCTTTTCGATGGTACCTTCTGTCCTCTAAAAGTCTTCTGCAAGCAGTCAAAAGATTGCTGAGGTGATAAACCATTTTAAAAGTCCGACAATCACTGCACGAAGAGCGAAAATGGAATTCACCATGATAAGTGTGGTGACGATGAGGGAAACAACATGTGTAAAGTGGCTTGCGTCCGAGCGCGTCGCCGGTGGCTTGCAGCGCCCTACTTTTTTTAATCTAAGTCCCCTACTTAAATGCATGAGCTAAACATTGAACGCTGCTGTCATCCTTTTTAGAAAACTTAAGTGACAAGACATAGGGAGCGCCCCTCGTACCTGAATAACGTTCGAACGGAATGAACAGTCGTGATCGTGAATGGTAATTGGTAACCGTGCCACGCTGCAAGGTGCAGGATAATGAGCTGGCCAGAGAGTTTTTTGCCGAAGTTGGTACTGGCCTAGACCAGGTCTTAACTGAGCCGAGTGTAAAAAATTACTTACAATTCTAGATCGAGGACCCGTTCTCCGGTCATAACAACCAAACCACATGGAAAATGTCCGTTTTATTTTTTCCCAGACTTAAAGAATTGAATTACTGTAGAATAGCGAGCAATTGAACACCTTTTTTATGGGAAGAATTCACAATTCCCCTGCATAGTAGGATCAGACCCTATGTCGTGTTATAGCACGATCTGTAATTTTCAAATAAAGCTGTCCTCCTGTTCGAAGCGCTTTGCAGTCTCGCTCCTTGAATTTAAAACAAGCGTAGAACTAATTTCGAGTGTCCAACTTTGGACAACGTCGTCGTTTTACTCTCGTTATTCCACTCTGTAATTCCAAATAAATTTTGAATTCTCGGCCAGAAATTTCTTTGTTGTCGTGTTTTAGCAATTCATCAAATTTTAAAATAAATACTCGTGCCAATAGTCGAAAATGTGGGAATGTGCCTGCGCAAAACTACCAGTCCAAATCTCCGGAGCCGGTTGACGCGGCGGAAATTCGGATGGAGGTGGAAGGCGTCTCCGAGCCGTTGAAACTCGCATTGCTGCCGAAATTCCAACCAGTTCTAATTTAAACGATGCCTATTTGTGGGAATTAGATGTTCTTGCTGGAAATTTGACTGCTGCCGCAATTGAAGTAAGATTTTGTACGTGTTGTTACACCACGAATAAAGTTTCTTCTTTGATTGAATATTTCATTGATTGATTGATCCCAAGAACCTGTGCTGCAGTCGCATTATGGTTTGATGCAGTTTGATTTGATTGATTGACGAGTTGTGCAAAATGATTTAAAAAATCTTTTGTGTGGCTTAACGTTTTTCTCTGGGCATTGTCACTGTAGGCCGTCGGTAAACTACTCGAGCCGCTAAGGCTCCCGTTAGAAAGATATCACAAACAGATATGTCAGTTTGCTGCCAAACAAGAGGAGGACGAAGTAGGTCACTGGGGGAAACAATTGAGTATAGAGTTACTTGATCAATTTCGTTGCGTAGCATGTTCGCTATTGATTAATCAGTTTACTAGCTTTTTTTACTTCGCATATATTTCTAACTTGTTTTTATTATCAATAGGTATATGATCTAGAATTGATGACTTTGAGTATCTCTCTAAAGATTAGCGAAGTAGCTCGCGAGGACTGTCGAGCTGCATTGGAAGTCAGCAAGGCTGATGTCGCCGTGCTTGACATGAATCTCAACAAACTTCAGGTTAGGGGTTCCGATTACGCTAATTAACCGGTTTAACCGCGGTTTGAACCGAACCGTTTAAACCGGTTAGGGTTTCGAACCGCCTTAAAGTAACCGGTTAGCGTTTGGAACCGCGTCAAACCGAACCGTTTACCCGTTATGAACCGTATTCACGGGTAAAAATAGAAACAAGTTCAGTCTGGACAAGGAATCGACTCAATTAGTCACAAGGGTGGCACGCCTAGTTTACCTTAACATTCTTAGGCACTAATATGCAGCAATTGCGCGCTTACTTCAATAAACTGAATGAATTCTAGGTATTGAGAGCTCCACGTATTGACTGCAGCCGGTTCATGGTGTATTTCTCACTGATTTAACTACGTAACCAGTTAACCGCGGTTCAACCCGGTTTGAACCCCCTGTGTCAGTTCGGAACCAAACCGCGTGGGTCGGTTTAGAGATTTAACCGGGAAAAGCTAACCGGTTAAGCATCTGAACCGCGTAATAACCGAACCGAACCAAACCGCCTGCGTAATTGGCATCCCTACTTCAGGTAATTGTTCAAGAATTAGTTCAAAACATGCTCTTAGATGTGCTTATAGAAGTGCCGGTAGAAGTGCCGGTAGAAGCGGTGCTAGATGTCAGGTAAGAAGTGACGGTAGAAGTGCAGGAAGATTTGGTCATGACAGGATGGTTAATTATAATGGCATTATTTGAATGGTTAAATGTTTGAAACTATATTAATGTGTAATTTTTACTTCAAAGGTTCGGCTGGAAAAAAAGGACCGAAAAATCGAAAAGCTCCGCACAAAATTCAATGCTGCTCGTGCAGACTTACTTGAGGAACCTCGATCATTAGATGATCAGTTCAACTACAAGGACTCGTTTGGAGTGGAGTTGGATGCATCGAAGGATGTGGACCCCACCAATCTGGTGAACTTTTTACCTGGCGTTCAAGAGCCCTGCAAAAACGAAGGTGGGCATCAGCAGTTGAGACGCCAATGGTGAGAATCTTAAAATTTACTTTGGTTGCATTTAGTAATGTGTTTGTGCCTTTAATATATTTTTGTTATCTTCAGGGTTACAAAATATTTCGAGCCGGCACCAAACCATACTTTGATGAAGCTGTACGTCCAGCTCTTCTACATGCGGTAATATATTTAGTTTTATTTATTCAGTTTAGCTATTCATACGTCTTTCCAATTAAGTTACCTGACTCAGCTTATATCAACAACATGTGCGCCTTGAAATGGTATATTAAATACATTTTTTTTCTACTGGCAATTTTTATTTTAAAAAGCGTAAATTTTTGAATGAAACCAAATTTTTAGTATTTTAGGTAAAACTCACTGAATAAAATGTCCTATATTTGTAGTAACTTTGTTTTAACTTTTGACTACTAATTTTTAAATTTGAAAAGATTTACAATTTTTTTCATTTAAAATCGAAAATCTTTTTTTTAGCCACTCAAATTATCCTTATTGTGTTTAATCAATACTAGTTTGGATATGTCTCTTATGATTCAGCATGCTGGAACATGAAGGCTTCACCTTTCCAAAAGGCGATTATCGTGGTTAGCTCGGGAAAGTGTTGACAGAAGGAAGGCTGAAGTACATCAGATCTGGTTTCGACAAGAAGCGCGAAAACACCAGTGCTTTCTACCGTGGGCTGTCGCTGAATAGTGCTGGTCGCAAACTGTTTGTTCGATATACACTCCAGCCGCTGACCAAAATCTTTCGTACTTAATGTTGATTGATGGTTCTCTGAAAGATCTGAAATAGAACCGAATTTCAGAAATCATTCCGTCTGAAACGACAGGAATTACAGAAAAAAAAAACTTAAGTAAACTGTAAAATGCTGCAAGAAGTCCCACTAGACATCCCGTTAGAAGTACCAGTTAGTGTACCGCTAGAAATACCATTAGAAATGCAACTCGAAATGTCAGTGCGCACTGAGTGCCACTTTAAAGTCGACAATAAGGCATGAAAAACTTGCAAACAGAACGCAGCATCAACTTGAGTTTCACTTCGGCTTATTCATGCGCAGACGAACTTGTTTGGAGAAGCGTGTCCGACTGCTGCGATGAGTAGAAGATGGAATCAGCGTTATAGATGTCAGATTAGTCGAATCATATGCTAATAGGTCACGCAACCGTTGGGCATTGGCAACAGAGGGTGATCTTTTCAGCTCCTCCATCAAGCCAGACATCTTTATGAGGTCTCTGTCAAAATCAGAATGCCAGTCAGGTGGTAAAGGAACGATGTGAATAGACTCATTCTCAATCTCGACTACAGAAGGGCTTGAAAACAGCAGGCTGAGAAATCTTGTCTTCAAGTATTCAGCAGTGGTGATAACGCATCCTAGTACTAGCACCTATATCTGTTGGGCTGCCAATATCAGAAAGCAAATCACGGCGATTCCAGATTATGCCACGGTTGGAATCCGAACTATTTAAATTCTGAAAATACATGTTATTTAAGAATTAATAATTTTAAAAAAATACTTGTTTTATAATTCAAACAACTAACCAATTGATATATAGTTAATCACAATACAAAAAAAATTATCCTTAAATGAAGTTCTCGAAGAAAACACTGGTTTTCAGGTTTATTTAATTCCTCGCAGAAGAGATGAGCATGTTTACAGAAACGAAATCCTCCTAAGGCAGTGGGGCAGGAGCACTCGATTCGGTGTACGCAAACGTGTACACATTTCTTGCAAACCATTTTGCAGTTTTAGACCAGACAACTCTTCAGTCGCAGTGCGTAAGAAGAGCAACCGTCGCTCAGCTTCACGCAGAGCCAAAGAGCAGCGGACTGCCGCTAGAAATGGTATGCGTCAATAACACCCTCCGGAGGTTTGTTCAGCTCCGACGTCCTTTTCATAGACAAGTATTCCAGTCAGATAACTCAAATCGAGCAATCGAGGAAGGATTTGAACCAACTTAGTTCTATAAAACTGATGATACCGAGTTTAATGACCTTATTGCAATTTTCTAGCCGTAATGCTACCTCCTTTTCTGAATCAGACGGCTTTTCTTGAAGATCTCAGGCAGAAAACTCACAATCATCTTACAAACACCGGAATCCTCCTTATTAACGACAATGTCTCCGTCTTTCTAGCACTCAAACTGATTTTTTTCCCAACGTGTTTGAAGCCGACATCTTTATATTTACTGCCGCCCCAATACACTCGATTCAATTCGGCCCTCGTCATGATCACCCATGCAACGGCCATTTGGCATGTCGGTTTCGGGTCTTCACCGCGTCCTTACGGCCAGGTTGACTTTGCTATGATTTCGTAGTCTCATCGGCATCAAGGTCTATGTGTGCTCGACGTTAGTTAAACCTTGCGATCATGCATGACTCTCACTCGTTCGGCGTGGCACAGGGATACGTAGGCACTATATAGCTGCACCCCCTTAAGATTAATGAGAACAACATAATCGGTCGCTCCGATTACGTGAGGCGAACAAGTCGTAATTCCAAGCAAATATTAATAGACTAGTTTTGTTTATTGAGCTGTGTCCATCTATACCATTCCCGGGAAGGCCATTATAGAGAAGCAGGGGAGATAGTTCAGACGAAGCTTCGAAAGCATCCAATTGTGTTATCTGAACCGCTTTATCACGGTAGTATTTCTCAAAAGGTTTCATACAGTTGTCTCATCAGTCATTGACGTTCCCTAACGGAATCTCACGAACTGTTTAACTACTTATTTGCATCGACCTCGGTGCCTGCGTGATGCATATAAGCTCTTCAATTTCTAACTTTAATTGCATCGGGTAGTAGCTCTTGGTAGTCGGCTTTGGTTCTCCGCTCACAATAATGCTTAGTTCTCTCCTTCTTGGCGCGATACTGCTAGCGCGCGGAAGCTATGCGCTGTCCAGTAGCAACGCCCTGCAATCCTCGCAGAATGAGTCGTCACAGTTTTCGGCTTGCCTGACCGAAGAATCAGGATCAGTTGTAGAGGCTGTTGGGTGGGGCATCTTTATTCCAGCCAACTTAATCAGCAGATCGGCCATCAATTTGGGAGTAGCCGCAAATGGAAGAGCCTGCCTGAGCAAGTGTTCCAATAGAGAAATTCCCGGCTGCCGGCTCGTGTCTTTCAACCTCAGCACTCGAGTCTGTACTGGTTGGACTGAGGACATGGAAGGCACCTTCGTCCCAAACAGCAGTACCATCCTGCTAGCTCTTTCGTCCAAGCGGTTTCACCAGAGGTCAGGCGTACAAATTGTCCATTCTGGAGACTCAGCAATCCCCTTTCTTCTCGGTGCAGATGGTCGACCGGTTGCAAACGGCAGCATTGTTTACGGGGAATCAGCGTGCTTGAATCTTTGTCTTGTTCATCCAAAATGCTTGTCTCTTTTTCATTCGGACACATGGGCTGGAGCTCCCGTAAGACCAGATTGTCAACTATTTGCTCATCATCCTGCCCGTATGATTAACCTTGTCAACTACAAGAGCTTTACATTCTACTGAATTGTCTCTGTTTTGGTGTCTTCCATAAGTCGAATAAATATGTGAAAGAAATATATTACCAAAACTAGCTTACGCTGGAAACAGCCTATATCGCTTCCGAAAATCTGATTATACATACAATGCAATGCAATTTTGCAGCCATTTTCGGCTTCAAGTTTTGCAGTCGCTCCAATTTGTATGAGGTAAAGTCTGTATTTTAGCTCCCTTTGCATTTGGTCGGTAAATCGGCTCATTCATTTCAAAACCGAACTACATGTACAGTAGCAGAATAAACTTCTTTTTGGACTTTCAAAACATCAAAAATAATGGTTTAGTTTAAATGCGGCAAGAAATAATCATGAATTTCATGTGGATTAAAAATGTGAGTGCTTAGAAAAAAATTGCTGTGAAAAAAAATTATTCAGGCTGCAGGAGCGCCACTGGTACAAATCACACACCGGCATATTTGCAACAGAATCAATCAGCTGACTGTCGGTGTGCAGATGCGGTTTCCTAGATGCTCATTGCACGAGGCTATTTATTTGAATTTCCACTTTACTGCCATTTGTGCATGCCTCATCATGATTTAGTGTTCATCAATATTTTTCCAGGGTTATCATTTTTCAAGTTTGTTATTCGGAAATGAGTAGCAAATTAGATGCGGCCATACATGCAGTTGAGAAAGGGAAACCACTGTTCGGAAGGCTGCTTGCAGTTTTTCGCGTGTCGCAGATAACTTTTCGGCGGCATTTAAATGATCGAAAAATTGGGTCACGAGGAAGACCGACCAAATTTACGTCGAAAAAGGAGCTTGCGATCTGTGATTTACTATCCAATTGTGCCGAGCTTGGTGTGCTGTTATTCAGATATCACTTGAGGAAAGTTGTCTTCGGTTTGTGCAAGGAAAAGAATCTGCCCGAAAAGCACTTTTAGCAACTGTTGGCACGCAGCCTTCCTGCAACGATAGTCCATATTATCAGAGCCAATTAGTCAGGCTGTCAACCGGAAGAAAGCAAGACAATGGACAGATGAGCTGTGTTTGCAGTACATCGCCCTCATTGAGAAGCTCAAGGCGGAAGGATAACTCAAACAGCCTTTGGAATCTGGACGATAGCAGATTTGCACTCGGTAGTCGGTACAGCAAAGTTTATGCCTCCAACGGAATAAGGAACGTCACTTCATGTTTTGACGGAAATTACTGTAGCCAGATGACTGTACTTCCATGTGGGAAATGCTGCTAGCATAGATGCTGCGCCCATCGTAGAGGAGGAATTAATCTTGCGTGTATCACGCAAGCGCCTGGGCCTACCGGAGCCAAACATCGAATCGACTTTGCGCTATATTCGCCGCCAGATTAGTGGAACCACTGCCGGATACGACATTGCGATGAGCATGCATCAACGACTTAACAACTCCACTTCTTCGAAGACGTGAAGAATGAAAAACGTCTGACCAAAGTCCAATAAGTTGTTGAAAAGAAGCTGAAAAAACAAAATAAGACCGCTGCTTCTCTTAATGAATCAGACACGCAAAAGAAGCCTGTTAAAAGGCTTGAAAAACGAGAAAAGCCGGTAAGATATGTTGTCAAACAAATTGTGATCGAATCGTTGTCTAGCGAGCCGGAATAAAATAATGCAGAAGCCTGAATGATACATGTCTGAATAAAACCTGCGATACGACGCCGTTTCTATGAATTTTTTGTTAAAAATTATTTCAGCGCATCTTTACTTGATTAATAGCGCAGGATAGCAACACTAATATAAATAACTGAACGCCGAGGGCGCCCCCTGCTAGCCGAGTGATCCAGTTTATCGACGAAACAGAGGTGAGCCGAAATACAGACTTTGCCTCATACTGTTTTCGTCAAATTAGCTATGAACAAAACCCTTCGAAGAAAATGGCACGGACCCAATTCACTGTACGTAAATGGAACTTTCGAGTACATGTATCGATACCGACAATGGTAATCTCTCGAGAGCAAATTCATCTTTGAGGTGAGAAGTGAAACGAATATTTCAGTGAAATGAGTCGGTGTTTCGTCAGAGAAATTCCCGGCTGCCGGTTAGTGTCATTTAATCTGAACACGCGGGGATGTGCCATTTGGCGGAGGATAAGGAAGGCAAATTAGTTCCTAACGCCGACACAACGCTGCTGGCTATCTTTTCGGTGTAGACATTCGACTGGTGTGAAAGTAGCGCAAACGGGATCCGACTGCTAGCTGCACGAGCACGTACAGGCGTACGGCCGTGTAGGTAACCACGCCTATGGCACTTTTGCCGGCCTCTGTACGTAAGCGACCGGCGTAAAACCATGATAAACGAAATTCTAACGGAATTCTTTTTGGCCTGGTCTACGGCCGTAAGTTTTTCTGGCCACATTTTTTTGGCCGGTGGAGGATACAAAACGGTACTACAGAATCGCTACCAATTGGTGTTGCGTTTTTTTACCACCGTAAATTATGACCACACACATGGGGCAATCACTGCAACCAAAATATACAGGTGAGTCTAAAAAGCAGCATCAATTGATACGCGTTCGTTATGGGAAGAATTTACAGTTTACGTATCGTCGTATTGCCGTATCGTAGCGTTCACGTATCAGGACTTGTAAATTTTAGCCCTTTCTTTTTCATGAATTCCACATCCACTGGATTGTTGCACTAATTTTACCTAGCGAAGAAAACTTACATTTTCTCATGAGCGTTCATTACACCACCAATCAATATTATAATATTATGTCAACTTTTATATGCTCGCATCAGCCGTGCATCACGCAGAAAGGAAAACCATTTGCAAGTAAATTCGCATTGGATCGCCACATCTTGACAAAACATCAGCAACAAACACCAAGAACCAAAAGAAATCGTGAGTTCGCCTTTTGATTATTTTTTCTTGTAACATTTTGAACTGATTGATTGATTGATGTAATGTATGATTAATTGATGTGTTGATTGATTGATTGCTGTATTGATTGAAGGTCTGTAAATAACTTATCTGAAAATTCTATGTACACTATTATGTGCAATTTTTATTGGCTGTTGCTTCCCGACTTTATTCTTTACAGAATACAAGTGCCATGAGCCAGATTGTTCTGCAAAATTTAAGTGCGAGGAGGCCTTAGCTCGTGCAGCCATGGGGAAAGAAGAAGGGCAGTTCTGGTGATATTCAAACGTTCTGGTGTTTTCGGAGCGAGAAATCAGATACAAGACGTCGCAAAAAAATTGACTCATCTCTCGCTTGCCAGTTTCGATGCACCGCTTTTATGAAGGTATTAATGATGTATAGCTCGCTGCTAATAGGATGTGCTAGGTCCAGATATACCCAAACAAATAAGAAAGATTATGCCAGAGTGTAAATAAAAGCGGGTTTGCTCCGAAAAATAGAACTGGCGGTGGGAATGCCATCAGGAGTACTAGTGGAAGTAGTTTCAAACGCTGGGAGAACTACCGGTAGAAGTACTGGTAGAAGCAACGGTAGAAGTACCATCAGATATACCAGTAAAAGTGCCACTAATCTTTTGATAATATTGATATTGCCCTTAATTCGGGATTTTGAAAGATTATATATCCAAAGCGAAAGTTTACAAATCTGGTAATAAGCTAATTTTTTTACTGTAATATTATTATCAGGGCTTCTTACTATGTTACGATTTTACTCTTCTTAGTTGCGTAAAAATGTGTCCCTAGTTCCCATTACACATACAGAAAGATATCTTTCCGTCTAATTTTTCGGGAAAAATCTGGCAAAAATTTTGCCAGAAAATATACTCGTTAAAATTCCAAAATTTTAGGATTTTGGGACGTAGGACAAATTTAATCTGACTTCCAGAAATAACCTCAACTGGCAAAAAATAGGATAGTATACAGGCCCTACTACGCATTTGGTGGACAAAACGTTTTTTCCCTTTCATATAAAAGTTATAGCGGAAGTCCTGAGATTTGAACGACGTCGCAGTATCGTTTCTATTTTACTCTCTCAAACTCCAAGCTAGCAAAGCCCGGCTCTGAGCAAACGGTTTGATAGAAATAAACTCATGTGACCGTTTGAATCTCAGGATTTTCACTGTATCGCAATTTATAATTGTATATAACAATTAATTTACAATTAATAATTTATATATTTTCAACCAAGTTATAATAGCGCCTGAATATTGTTCCAGTCTTCCCAGGGCCGTGAAACGTGAAAGCATAAGTTTCGCAATTCTTCGCGAAAATGCTGAAACTGCTTCGGAACAATTGTTGGACACATATTTCGCCGTGTTCTAAAATAATCAGAAATCCCACCATTGCGTCCCATAAGATGCCAATCCTTGGGCACCCTGCACAAACTTTTGTTTTTGTCATTTATTTCTAAAAACTTACAGTCTGCTCGCCTTTCGAATAAGAATAAATAAGGCGTATAAATTTTGAAAGCTCTCACATATCGCTTCACATAATTTTAGACTGATGAAAAGAGTGGTCGTAGTAAGTGACTCAGAAATACGGGAACATTTCCACGGTAAATATTGGTTTTTAACATTGCGAATGGCACCTAGCCTTTCATGTCTTATCGAATTTTCTGCAAGTCAGTCAGCCACCTAGACATATCACAAGACTAATTTTGCCCAGAATTAAGCCAAGCCGGAATTTTTTTCAGCTATATATCTGTAGATAAATAAAGCTAGTATATCTGTTCAATAAAGCCAGAATTTTAGGAGACTGAATAAATACTTGGTTTAATTTATTCCCGTGCTTTACTCGGGTTAATAGCTTGTAGCACGATCGGTCAACTGATTTTCAAATATCAAATTGTATTTTTAACAAAAATTTCATTTTAAAGATTTTCTGCGGCTGCTTTATCTGGTTCGGATTCTTCGATTTCAATTGTCGAAGTCGCTACGGTGCTGAAAGTGAGGGAATAGTTTTGAGATTGTGCATACCTTGAGTATTCCACAAAAATTTTGCCGATCGCAGAAGCATCTTACGGGCTGTTTTATGGTCTAACC